>JBCAUI010326074.1:0-15237 GCA_038406195.1 Haplosyllis anthogorgicola | reverse complement strand
ATATTTGTGGATTTAAATTGTAAGTTATTCCCCCAGAGCAGATGCTGGCATGCCATAACCGTGCGAAGCACAGGTTCCACCTAGTTTCTTTCAAAAAATTGTTACAAACTAAATATCTGTCTATCTAATATCGTCTCAACTGCTTTGGTATAAAGTTGCTTGAAAACAAAATTCCCCGTCTCATTTTTAAATTATGACACAACACAAGCAACACTTGATCATGATCAATACATTCCAATCTATCAGGACAGATCTATGTATTGATTTTGTCAACAGCTACATACCCGGCTTGCAATGGCACGAATTTGTTCATATTTGTCCTTTGATTTTGCATCCATCTTATTCTACGAATACTTATCCTTGATAAAGTATAAATCCAACGCAAATGTTTACTAGCTACATTGTAAATTTAATCGAAATCAAAGAGCACATGCTGCAACACTGACCAAAACAAATGTCAGACATATTGCACTTCCAAAACCGCATGGGCCCAGCGTCCTGATTGGTCGTAGTCTCATTCCTATTCTTTAGTAAAATCAGTCTTCGCTTTCAACTGGCATATAGAACAACAACTACAGAAGTACTCTAACAAAAGTATATGTTTAATTAACCAGAAATGACAGCACAACACTACATGTATAAAAAATAAACTAACTTTTACCTAAAACGGCATCAACAGTCATTGGCCAATCACAAGCAGGCTTCTATTCTTCGTAGGCTGCAACTTCTCCATGGTAGTTATGTCAACTACAAGTGGTCTTAATCTGCTGACAGGTCATTACAATTCCATCTAATTCTGGAAAAATACAGGTAGATATTACTTTTAACTGGTTTATATGTAAAAACTATTAAAAAGTAAACCTATCATGAAACAGTTTAAATGCAGTCAAATCTAATCCGGTCATACAGATCTCTTGTTATCTTTCATTGGCTTTTTAACATAAATTTGTGAAAATAAACGAACGGTATGCCAGCGATACAGTTCTTGTGCATGACCATCGGCCTTTTCCTGTTGCCCGCTGCTTACAACAAATAGATCTAGTTTCATTAAAATTTGACATGTAAATTTAGCCACCATTTCTGTCGTAATATGACGTCACACTGGGAATACCGTGACGTCACAATTGTGCGACAAGTCCAATCGGAATTATTTTCAGGGATTTCAGGATCTAACAGAAACTTCAACATCAATGCATTGTCAAACTATCTTACTAAATTAATTGAATGATGTACATACCTACTTGCGAAACAATCAATAAACGTTTTTTCGCTTCACTTTTGACGAGGCAAATTAATGGAAAATCTATTAAAAACGTAGAGTACTTGATTTTGCACATCTTAAAAGTGGACTGAACCAAAAGGGAAATCCAACATGGTGGTCGGTAAAAGTCGAATTATTTTTTTTATCTGAATCATATTTGTTTTTATTGTGAATTATTTTTATGATTCATGATTACAATAAGTGCCTGCCGTGTGTCTGTAAAGTTAAACGGCACTCTTTTATACACACAAATGAATTGGTGTTGAGCTTTAGAGCACATTTGTACGTTTTTTATGTTCATTTAGTCTTCTATGTTCATTTATTCGTATGTAGATCTATACAAGTGTGTTTTCTGGCTGTGTCTGTGTCTTTGTCTTGGTATCTTTGAATGCCAAAACTAAAAATCAGCACTATCTAAAATACATAGAGATGATATATCATATTCTAGGCTTATTTGTTTTACACAAAGTTACATATTTGGCACGAAATTCTTCATAAGACTCAATTAAAACCATCACTTAAAACCATGGTTTTAGGATAATAAAACCATCTCTTTCTTTTTCCTCAATACAAGGCCCCATACTTCAATAAAGTTTGTAAACATCAGGTAAATACAAAGGTTCATAAAAAATAGTCCATAATTTGTATTGAGCAGGAAAAAATTGTGCAAAATTTGTAATCGGCCTGCAAAATATGTCATCAGCCCATCCATAAGACGCAGACGCAGACGCAGACACAGCGTGAGAACCAGCTCGATCTGAGTATACCTGTTTTCAGAGAACACAATGAAAAGGTAACTGAGAATATGGATTATGCGTCCAGTGGGAGGGACACTGCCCTTACTGGCTTTACCAGTCAGCTGTCCCAAAACACAGAGACAACTGCTACAACAGAAAGGGACCTAGAGAGCAGGGAAAGTGAACCAGGAAAATCCAGTCAACAAAACCCTAATACAAACCAGTTCTATCCCTCACTTGATCTCAAGTTCGCTGACAAAACTGAAGAAAAGGAAACATCTGAAAGGAACACAAATAACCAATTAGTACCTCTCCAAAATCCTGCCACTGTTGATGTAAATAAAACTATTTCTGAGGAGAGAGAGACGCCTAAGGAAAGTTCTTCGGTAAATGGTGACACAAAATCTGTTCATTTCGGAGATGAAGTACAAGTAAACACTGAACAACCGGCAGAGAACTCAGACAGACCGGATACGTCAACCAGTAGGTCTCTTCCAAATACACCACAAGAGGGTGAAGAGGTTTGTAATTTCACAACTTGCTAAGTAGAAATCGCGGAAAAGCTTCATGTTATAAAGTTAATCCGCAGAAATGTTTCATACCGTAAAGTAAGTCCGGCGACTTATGCATTTCCGAGTGGTAATAGTACTAATAGCTTCATAGTCGAGGCAACTTCTGCTAGGTCCTGTAGAAAGTGCAATACAGATAGGCGGTATTGTTGCATGGGTCTATGTTAATAATGCTGCACGGTTGTAAGCCCTGTAATTTGGCCTTCTTTACCTTTTTCAAACCTCCTGTATTTAGATCAGCCCATCGCAGTATTATCGTATCTACCAAATACACACTCAACATGATGCTGTTACATCCGATAACTGAATGCAGCGTAAGCTGTCGTGACCGGCGCCTGTCTTGGGCGACATCTTACCTTTTGCAGCAGTCTTGTCATACTTAGTATTCAAGTTTATTTTATCTGTCTTGAGCGGCATGCCTGCCTCTTGCAGCATTCTAGTTCCATCAAAGTAGGGTGCCGCTCAAGACAGGTTCTACCGTATGATGTGAACTGTCACCTTTAAGCCTGGGTTCAAATAGTAACACGGCTTCATGCTTACTATTCATACACAGAAGAAAGACAAGCCAGAAGAGGTATTCAGCACTCAAGTTGATGAAGAGACGCTTGCAGCAGCTCAACAAAGACAAGCAGAGCAGACACAACAGGGTGAACTATTCAACACAGAAGAATGGGGACCATCCCGACCCCCATCAGTGTCATTACAACAGGTGGTCAATAACAAGGTCAACGAACAGTAAGTCACAGCATCGGCATCAGCGAATTACGTGCACGTGGTCACAGTAAATACATCTGAATAAGTGATCACTAGACAGCACAACACAAATAAATATTTACAGCGACAACTAAAACAATTTTGATAACCGATCGCTGAATAGTGAATATACCAAATGCCATAAAACGACCTTATAAGTTTTACGACGAGGATTTAAAGGAATTAACAATAGTATTTTCAATTTGTTGAAGTTACAAGACTGGCTTGAAGCATTTAGAGGCACAACACTATGAAAAAGCAATCACAGCATTTTCCAAAGCGTTCAATTTGAGATCTAACCAGACAGTATTTTATGTGAAACGGGGTGAATGCTATTTGCTGCTTTGTGATTTCCAAGTAAGTGCAGATATCACTATCATTCTATGTAAATACTATGTGGTTGGTTCTGCCAAAGTTCTGCCACATTGATTTGGCTTCCTGTGTAATTTAGTGCAGTCTCTACAGTGATCATTAAAGTCTGCTTTACAGCTAGTGTTACTGCTGACGCTAAAGCTGGAGTGGGTTCTACACGGATTTTTTGCATTTATTTTTGCATATATCCGTAAACCGAAGCGGGGCCTTCAAGTCAGCAAGATTTCATTACCCTGTTTGGGCAGGTAAGAGAATAAAACTAGTTTGATGATTTGGTTCAATAAAACCACACTGTTTTTATTTTAGTCAGCCATACTGAACTACAAGAAGGCCTGTGTGTTAGAACCAAACAATTTCGAACATTATGCTCGACTGGCCTTCATTTACTTCTTCCAAGGACAGTGTCTATTTGACCAGAAGTTGTATCCAGAGGCTTTGGAATCTTTTTCAAGAGCTGCCGAAATGCGACCAGAAGTTATTGGTTATCACACCAGAAGGTAAAAAGTATTTCCTGTGAATATTTGCAATACCATTAAATCTATTTATTTGTATTACATAAACATACTTGCATAATTTTGTTGCAGTTTTGGTATAATGGTTACAATTTGATTGAAGGAGACGTTTAAGTCATTGTAATAAATTTCGACTTTATTCCAAAGTTAATATGTGTTTAATTTTGTTTAACAGTATAGCATGTTTAGCAGCCCTGGAGAGGCACGGTGAATGTTTAGCGCTCGTCAATAAGAGACTTGAAGCTGAAACTGGAAATGCTGATTTGTACATCATGAGAGCAAGACTACATGAACTGTTTAAAAATGTGAGTATGCCTCAAATAAAAACTAAGGTACATGCGTACACAAGTAACAGAAGAGACTGCTTCTATAGAACCATAATTTTCCTTGTGGATACACTTCACTTATTTAGTACGTGTATTAGCAAAATTATTTTGTATTTCAGACCACTCTTTGTTACTATGATGTCAAAGATGCTTTGGCTCTTGAACCAGAAAACCCAGAAGCACTTGAAATGATGGAAAGACTTAAAGTAAAAGCCAAAGAAATGAAACAACAAGCCATACAACTAAATCTAGTTCACAGACACAGAGATGCACTTCAAAAAATATCGATGGCCATAGAAACTGACCCTTCACAACCAGACTACCACATAACCAGGTAAACAAAATCTGTTAACTCTAATAAATTTCATTCATAATTAAATTCTTTGTAAAACAGAGGGCGATAAAAATTATTTAAGAATAATCCTTGTGCAGCCAAAAATACTTATTTATATTCCGCTCATTTCTTGCAGAGGTGCCTTACAAAGAAGAATAGGAGATTATAATGCAGCTATAGATGACTATCTACTAGCAATGGATAAAACTGATCACGACGAGGAATCAGCCACATACATTGAGGCTCAGCGACAACTACTTCTCACTTACAACGATTTTGCCGTAGAATGCTTTACCAAAGGCTTCTATGAAGAGGCGGTTATTTTATTAAACAAAGCTATAAAAGGAGAAAAGAATGAGAAAGGACTCTATATAAACCGAGGTGACTGTTTCTTCAGACAAGGACATTTTCAGTTTGCCTTGGCAGACTATCAACAAGCCCTGGAAATAGATGGGCATGACGACGCCATACATTCTAGGATAGCAGTCATCCATAATGAATACGGTGTGCAAGATTATCAGGACAAAAGCTATCAGGTACTACTCAATCACTTCCGTTTTCACCAAATATTTTATGACTATAATGTACTGAAACACTAGTAAATAGTTTAACTTGTTCATTATTTTTTCGATACAGGATGCCGAATCAAGGTTCACACTTGCAATTCAACACAGTCCAAGAATGGCCCAATACTACATTTCTAGATGCAGAGCACGACAAATGATGGAGGTAACACCACAAGCTAATGATAATCCAACAGATACCTCTTTAGTTGGATAATATATTACCATTAGGCTTTTTTTATTTAATTGTTTGGATTACATTACCCGCCGCACTTTGAAATCGGGATTTCGAAAAAAAACAAAAACCTCGTGGCAGATGAAACACATTATGTATGGCAAAATACGGTAGTCTTGGAGCTGTCGAAAGTTGATTCGTTAGAAGTCGATTGAGAAAAATATTAATTTTATTTATTTTTATGAACAGTTTGGCTTTTTAGAGACCAAGTTCAATTTTTTTTTTTTCCGATCACCACACTTCAAAAAATCCTGACCATGCAATGTAATCCAAATGATTAAAAAAAATAAGCCTTAATTGATGATCTTTGGTGTTACACGTTGTACTTTTAAGAATTTACAGATTATATGGGAATAATGTCTCCTTAGTCTTGGATCCTTATGTGCAAACATAACTGGACTATTTACTTACAGAACGTCAGTGGTGCTCGTCAGGATCTGCTTATGGCCATGTATCTCGACCCCACAAGTGAAGATATAACATCCATGATGGCACGACTGTTCCCAGGTAAAACCTTCAAAGATGTCCTAAGATGTGATGCAGCCATCGGGATTAGACAGGCACTTGAAAACCTCACCATCATGTCTTCACCAGTTCGACTCAAACCTCTTGATGATGAGTAAGAAATTGAGTTTCCATTACAATTTCCACAATTTGAGAATTCTAATGTTGGCGATATTGTAACCTAGTTTATTTCAAATCATGCAATCCTCATCAGTTTTGAAACAATAGCAAATCAAAAGCACAGTGTGGAATTATGATTCCTCTTTTTTCTGCACGTTTCCAAATTGATAGGAATTTTATGTTTTGTCCTGATTTTAAATAGCAATTGTACAGAACAATTGCTATTTAAGGAAAATCTTCTATTTTTCTTTAAAACAAAATAGTCATTTTTGCATACCTGTTGTACAGGTTAGATAGAGCTTTCTCTGCTGAACGTGCAGTTTCCACCAGTATCAAGCCGAACACGGCACAATCATCGGCTGTGTCAACAACGTGGAAGCCTGACAACACATTTCCTAGTCTAAAAACATGTATGATGGAAAGGGATTTCAACATTAAAGTTGTGTCAGGAAAAAAACAGGTCAGTTCAGCACATTTTTAAAAGACTTATGCATGTGTTCAGTAAAACGTTTTTACACTCGTATTATAATACCTTTATTATTATACCTTTAATGCACCTTTAGTGTAAGTATTTGTATGGTTTCTTACCTTTATTGCAGATAAATGATCAAATAAAGGACCGACTGCAAAACAGAAAGACTTTACGCTACCAAGGAAGTTCAAGAATCCTGCCTTTATCTGAGCCAGCACAGTACACTCAGGTGGGCGGACGTGCTTTTCAGAAACAGAATTTAGCTGTCAATGCCGTAAATGTAACTGGGTCAAGCAAAAAGTCGACTGGTTGGAAGAAATTTTCTCTTGGTATAGGACTAAACGGCATACCAGACAAAGTATAAAACATTAGAAATTGAAATTGATACCTTTGTGACCGTTCGATCCGAAGCCAAATATCTTAAACAGCATAACATCAAGATGTTGCCCATACCAATATATGAGTATATTGCCAAACACCCTTTTTGCCATTGTTACTTTTTGCGATATATATTTCTTATCTATTTATCGTTGCATATTTAGCTAACCGGATATCTGAATATGGTAAATTATTATTTACATGAAATGACATTTATGTACATTTCATACTGTTTGTATAAAACTTGTAATTTACAAATAAAATTTACAAGTTCAACAATAAATTAGTTTTATTTTGTCATAAAATCCTATATTTTGTTCTGTACA
Source organism: Haplosyllis anthogorgicola (assembly GCA_038406195.1). Taxonomy (NCBI): domain Eukaryota; kingdom Metazoa; phylum Annelida; class Polychaeta; order Phyllodocida; family Syllidae; genus Haplosyllis; species Haplosyllis anthogorgicola. The sequence continues at coordinate 7,775 of JBCAUI010326074.1, read as the reverse complement.
TAAGGTCAAAATATTGTTAATTTCTTATGATCTTTTCTCTTTTCTTTATGTTTTGAAATCGAATTCGATGATTGTTTCAGTTGTTGAAGGTATGCCTCCATGGATGATATTTTTTCTTTAACCTTGGACACTACAGCTTTGCTGAAAGAAAAATTGTTCCTTGTATCACTTGACAATATCCAATCCACATAATCTGTTTTATTCATGGAATATGATTGCAAGTCAATCGCATGTACGACGTTATAGATGTGTTTTTAAAGATGATTTACAACTTCACCTACAAATCAAATGGGTCCTTTTTACTCACCTATCCGTGTTTCGTGTCAATGTGCTTTTCAATTTTGAAATTTCCCTTTGCACACCCCTCATTTCTTCATCTGTTTTTAGCAACTGTAAAAAAAGCACGTTTTTTATGTGTTTTGGAAAATATACAGTCAGTTTAGTAAATCAACTGGTATTCTTTGAAACTCTCTTTTAAAATTGTGCTGAAATTTATCGAATACTGAATGTGCGTCTAAAACTTCCCTTTTGGTGCAATGGCACGTTTTAAAAAATGTAAAGTACCTGTATATTTAGATGTCGATCCGACCTTGAATGCAGATCTTTTTCTTTTATTTCACTTCTGTCTTGTTTCTTGGCATGACTTATTCCTTTGGTTAATCGATGTAGATCACCTTTAAATGTACATAACATGGATAGTGTGCATGGTTCATCATTTTTGTTTGTTTTTATTAGCAACCAAGTATATACATAATACTAAAATGGTAGATTGCATACCTTTCTTTCCTTTTAATTTTTTATTGATAAAGTCGAACACATTTATTTGTTCTGATGATTTCTTCACAGCATATTGTTTGGCATTTGACTTTTCTGTTTTATGTTGATGTTTTCGCTTTTTCTTCATTACATCATAAAGGTCCCTATCACCAGCTCGCTCCTTTAGTTCCATTATTTTGTCTAGACTTTTCCCTATAACAGGAGGTTTGAAATGATTTTACATCAGACAATTTACAAAGATACCTGTGCAAATTAAAATGTGTATGAGAATATGCTGTGTGTGACTCCTTTCAAACATGCTTTGCTTTGTATATTGTACATGTGTTTCCCTATTTAGTTCCTACCTTGTGGCAATAGCTGTATAGGCACTGGTTCAGCCCTTCCACTACCATCTTTGCCCAGACCTTCTCCGATGATGTACCCCATTTTTATCATCAATTTTGATCCGATACCCTACATAAATGAAAAATCATACATGATACATGATGTAATTTAAAGAATACATTTAATCCAGTGCAAGTTAGATTTAAACACTGCCTTTCAAAAGAGTTTCTTCTTAATTTCTCTGGCACTGGATTTCTACATCAGCAATCGACACCAAAACATTCCGGACCAGAACAATCGGATTATTCATTGTTCACATTGGTTTATAGCTACCTTTGTATATTGTTCCCATTCGCCCATTTTCTCTGTGGTTTGTGGTTTCCAAAGAAAGACAGGTAGTGCATTTTCTTCATAACCAGAGTCGTGTATGGAATCTATTCTACTGTTTTCTTCACTCGATATATCACTTGCAGAATCGTCTCCATCTGAATAATACATATGGATCATAGTGTCCTGATTAAGAAGGTATTTACACAGGTTACCAAATCCAGAATCACACAATCGGCAAAGTGAAAAGTGTAAAAAAAATGAAAAAGTATACATGTATATGAATGTGCGCACTGGACAGATATTAAATGCATTTGCTATTAGGCCTACATGTATATTCTTGTTGACTCTTCTCATTTACCTGCAGGAATTATATCCTCTGCATCAACATCATGTGTTTCATCATCATATGAATCAAACATCACAGTATAACAACCCGTATCATGAACATCAGCAACTTTTCCTTTGTACCATATACCGTCTTTGTATTTAGCTAGGCAGGGGCTCTCAAGCCGTAACAAACTGAAAAAGTAGCAAATTATGCAATAAACATTATCCTGAATAAATTAATGTGCAATCTAATTTGCATTCTAAGCTTGTGCTACAGCTTAATTGCATAATCAAGTGGACCGAAATATTGTTACCTGTGATCTGGATCTTCAAACTCGTTTAGATCAGATACCGGAACTAAATGGCCGTGTGAGTACTTGCATTCTTCTGCACTAAATTTACATTTATCATCCAGAAAATATGGACAGGGCACCGTGCTGATATGTGTCGGATTGCAAAACAATACCCTCACCTGCAAAAGGTAATATAACGTGAGTCCGATGTACCAATTTCTTACAATACTGCTACATATGAGATTACAAATACTATTATCGGTGTTAAAAGTACATGTATTCAGACTTACTTGTAATTCAACATCAGACTGTATGGGTTCAGCATGTAGAACCATCGCATTTTCATATGACACTGGACCCCAATCGTGGTTGTACGGCACTCTACATTTTGTACCAGCAATATCATCAAGCTCATCGAGAACTTCAGTGGTAACATATTGACTAGATTCGTTACTATCTTCAGTAAATCTTTCTGGTATAGGACTAGGCGAATAATCATCCGTTGAGTTACTGGATAATGTAGTGTTGGTCACATCCCCATCTAAAGCAGCCTACGACAAAATAATAATAATAATAAAAATAATACACCTTTGTGTGACTCTTACAAGAAACAGTGCACTTAAATTGTTAACAATAAAAGAACACAAAAAGAAACACTTATACCTGAAATGCTGCAAATTCAGAATCAAGCTGAGAACCTGAGGGTTGGTCCTTCACACTTTGTTCATCAGACTTATTGCTTTGCTGGGAATCTTCAAGCATTGAGAGTAGTTTACTCTTTTTGAGCGACAATAAACTTTCTGGAACGAAATAATACTGTATTAGACTAATTTTTTTTGATTCAACGGTTCTTCACATCGATTCGTTAATTACTTTGTCAAAACATGACCACAGAAAGCATGGCTTTGAAAATAATTCCGATTCAAGACAAATTGCTGGAATCAATATTCTAAGCGGCACATTCTAAGTACTGTAGAACCTGCTTTAACAAGCCACTGGTTTTTTTCCTAAAAGATAACCCATTAAAATCTTCACTGCTTTGTGAGGCCATCTATCATTTACGGCCAATTTACATCATGAGTAAGGGCGGCCCCTCAAAGCTGGTTGTACTGCAGTTTTAAATTTCTGTTTTGAAACAAACAACATCATTTCACATAAAACTATTTTTTCTGGCATCGGTCCATAAATTCGTAGTATTCGTAGAACTCCTCTTGAAAGGGCACCCTTTTGAAAGGGCACTCCAGTTATCCGGGCAATTTTCATTCAAGTTTTTTGCATTTTCTAGTATTTCATGTTTGTTTTAAAGGCACCCTGTTATAAGGGCAGAAGATTACTCAAATTCTTCTAAAAAACAATGATTTTTTTGCAATATTTAGTGAATAAGGGTGCAAACAAGACTTTTACACAACAGTAATTATTGGTAGAATGACCACAGTTGTTCCCAAATAACGACAAATATACTGTATGTGAATAACATCAGTGTTAATTCTTCATAAAAACATGTTCATTTTGGAGTTTTGTTTCATGATGATTGATTTAAAGTCATGCCAACAACTTTTAGATTGAGTATCAAAACCCTTTTGAGAGGGCACTCCAGTTTTACGGGCAGTTTGCCTTCAAATTTTTGCTGCCCTTTCACGAGGAGTTCTACTAGTAGTACGTACCAATTCAACATAACGGTATAATCACAAGTAAAAATGTGCTAATCCGAATGCAAAGCGTTACCTTCTGTTAGTTTGACTAACTGTGCAATCTCTTCACGTAACCTCGAAAGTTCTTCTCGTGTTCCTTCGTCTGTTGTAACTGCAATAGCAGCTTCCATCTGGGCCACCTGCAACCATACACGCCACTTAATTCCGAATTTATATCAAACATCATTATTATACATGTTTTCATACCCTTCCCATTCCTACTTGCTTTATATTTTCTGGAGCATATTAATCACATTATACGTATTACATAAAGGTGTTGCAATATGACTTAAAGTAGGAAAGTGATTTTAGCATAAGGATAAATAATACCTGTTCCTTGTATTCTGCCAGTGATGTTTGCAACGTTACTTCATCCATCGTAATTAATCTAAGACACAATTATTATTACATAAACTTCATACTCAGCAGTATTCGATACAGTGGCAATACGGCCATAAGTCAGGATTTTCATGTGTCGAGATAAGAGGTTACACAGGTCTGTTGCTTGGACCGGTCCCAATTGGTGACGAACCAATCCAATCCTGGCTATTTTGTTTCACGAAAGGACTCCAAAAATGTGTCCCGGCATTGATTTTTCTTTTCTTTTCTCTCTCTCTTTTTTTTTTGGTTACACAGTATACATATATAATTATACCAGCACCAACACACAGTACGTTTTCATAAACTTTAACGCACATCCCTTTATGCACACATGCGTTAAGTTCCAAGAAATTGATGCGTTAAGAGTAGGGTTAGAGTAGCGTTTTGTGCAGTTATTCCCCAATGGTGCACAGGGGCGGATCCAGGATTTGGTCAAGGGGGGGGGGGCCCAACTTGTCAAGTGCTGAAATTTACCGACAGAGCAAAGCCAAGTCATGTGAGTGCAGCGAGCGAGTAATGGCTTGGGGTCTGGGGCCTGCCTTTGGGCCCCAGAAGCTCTAGGGCTTTTCATTAATAAATATGCATTCTCCTGCATTTCTGGTGACCTTTTTCTTTGATTTTTCTGAATTTTGTTAATAAATTTTGGCAATTATTATTCACTGTTACTTTTCACATTTAAATATTGTTTTTATAGCTTGACTGTTTTAGCTTTTTACATGAATGAATTGATCTTCATTTATTAGTCCTGAGTACAATAGTATATTAGCATGTACATACAGATAGTCTAAAAATTGATTCATAAACTATACAGATATGAATCCATTTGTGGGCACAGGATGAACACATATGTGAATAATAGAAATTGAAAGGGATGTATAACACACATTATGGTGTATCTATGGGAAGTAATGTTACAAGTAGTAAAAAGATAGCATGATTGTAGATTATGCTGAGTGAAGCGAGGCTAGAAAAATTTTGGAGACATTTTAATGAAAATGATGCCAAGCGGAGCAAGGCTGGAAATTTGTTGAAAAAATTATTGTTTAATGTTATGCCAAGAGCAGTGAGGCTGAAGATTTTTACAAATTAGTCTAAATTTAGTGTCCCAAGGTCCAAGTTGGGCCCCAAAACTGGGGGGCTGCGGGGCCAGCCTAGGGCCCCCCTTGGATCCATCGCTGCTACCAGATCAGCATTGGGAAATAACTGCACATAACCCTTGCGTTAACAGTAGGGGATCACCCTCAAATATAATGAATTTCATGAAATTCACTATATAGAATGAATTTTTTTTTACATCTGACATGACCTTGTTTTGATTGGCCTATTAAGAAGGTGTGATACCATGCTGTGATTGACCTTAAATTGTAAACATTCAATTGTAAACATCCCATCAAGAAAGATCACAGCATGGAATCACACCTTCTGAACTTTAAAATGTTCAATGTTGACATGACCTTGTTTTGATTGGCCTAAATGAAAGCCTCCAGTTAAAAATACTCATTGAAACTAGACATTAACTAGGTGCTGTACAATAAATACATACTTTATAGAAATTATTAGGTGATTCAAGGGCATTCTAAATTCTTTTTTCTTTATGAAATTCATTACGTTTTATGAAATTCATTATATATAATGATTTTCACTGTTTAAAAAGGAGATCCCTTACTGGTTAAAGTTTATGAAAACGAGCTGGTTTGTTCAGAATGTTTGAAATATTTTGGCACCCCTAGCAAAGACCGGGCCAGATTAGTGAACTGATCAATCAGTTATGGTTAAAGGGTCCTCATGAACATCATGTCACCCTCATGACACCCTTTGTCATTTGTAATCTGATTATCAGTGTGGTGTCATGTCATAATTTGGCCAATGTGGCTTGTTTTCGCCAATATGGCCAAATTTGGCCTTTTGAAAACTTTTAATATGTGTTTATGTACTAGTATATTCTTTTTCAAATGATGGAAAGTCTTCCACATGTTCTATTTATTGTATTTATTATTCTTTTTATGGTGATAAAAGTTCTGTAAATTATTTCTGTAAGTTTTTTTTTATTTAGAAACTTAATTTTGGGAAAGTGAAACTAGTCAAATATTGTGGATCCTGAACAATACCATGAAATGTCTTTATTTTCTACACTTCAAATGAACATAACTTTTTAAAAAATTTTAAAAGAAAGTTTGCATGCTAAAATTTATTGTATAAATATTTTTTATTCATACTTGCAAGATAAGTATTGTCCAAAAATAACCAATATGGCCAAATTTAGCCAATTTGGCCATAACCAGCAAGGGATCACCCTCAAATATAATGAATTTCATTACGTTGTAACAGTCTCAATTCTGCGCCAGGATGGATTCTGTGCCACAAATTTCATCACACACATTCTCTGTCCTAAGACAGTTTCTGCACCCTGGTCTCAATTCTGCGCCATTAAAATTAAAATCAAAAAAAAATATTTTAACATTATTGTCAATGGGAGTTAAGGGAAGGTGAGAAAATTCATGGGCATACACCATCTTGGCAATCTGTCTACATATCGCAAATGACCGATGGGGCAGAGTACTTCAAAATTGACCAAGTTTGCAGGTGCATGCACCTCTGTTCTCTCCTTTGTGAACATGGCACACTTCATCTAGCCCAGCGACAACTTGCATTTTTCAGAATACTTCTTCAAAATTCCAGAATGTCAGAGTATATCTGTCTACAATGTGGGTAAAAGGCTTGCTGAATATGACCTGTCTTTGAAAGTTGTGTAAACTACACTGTACTACCATGAATTCTACAATTTACTTCAGTTTCAAATGAGCCAAAACTTCACTTCAACATGACTAAAATGTGTTTTTTGAAATTTCAGTGTCCATGCACCTACGAATATAATGATATGATCTTCCACATTTTTGGTCATTATTTGGGCCATAATGAATATGAGGTACGAAAATGAATGGTAAATTATATCATCTGGAACTATGATGCCATAAATGAACATTCAGAAGATTTTCTCGGTGCAAAAAGTTTAACTTTACAAGATTATTTGGATTATATTGCAAGTCCAGGAACCAAAGGAGATGAGCTGTCTGTATATCTGTGTGCATGCATGATGGGCCTCCAGTACTGTATAATAGGGCACTCACAGTTGTTGTTTTCACACCTAAATTGTGAAAACAGCCACCCAAGGGAGTCAAAAGTTTGACTTGTTTTTCTTGGACAAGGAATATTCAAGGACACTAAAGATTTGAAGTCACCCCCCCCCATTACTTGCTAGAACCAGGAGTCAATCACATCGAAGAAGTGAGGAAGATGATGATCCAGACTATGTCCCAGAATTAGATTCTCGTTCTGATGAAACACAAGTGCACAGGCTTCATTTGGGTAATGTGTATGGCCATGAATCTCCACCCTCCCCACCACCCCACCTTCTGTACCAGTTGAAAATGTACCCAAAGAAAGGAAAAAATGCAAGAAGAAGAAAATACAAACTAAGGTTAAAAAAAAGCAATTCAAAATTTGTCACTGATCAAGGAAAACTGTGAAAAAGTGTGATCTGTGCACAGATTTAGATTGATTGATAACAGCTATGTGAGTAGAGAGGGAGATGGCTGGCCTACATACACATAGCGTGCCCTCATGTACCAGCTTCAGCCATAGTATTGAGGGG
>JBCAUI010325963.1:0-15239 GCA_038406195.1 Haplosyllis anthogorgicola | reverse complement strand
AAATTGGCAGCCATATTTGTATTTTTCTTTGAACCTTATTCCTGGACACACAGTTAAAGATACAGACTTGATATTTTACATTCATATGCATGTCCACATTTCTACTTTTTTCACTGATCACATTGGAGATTTGATCCTAGACACTTTGTATCCTTGTGATGTTGTGATCTAAATTGTCAAAGTATTTTAAAAATGCCAAATGATTTCAGGTCCATCTGGGCCTATTTTTTTAACCAACCTTCCTTTTTAAAATTAGTTGAAGTAGCATTTGGTGTTATAATTAGCTGTTCATGGTCAGTGTATGTTGCAATTCCTTGGAAGTTAAAATACAAACACGTTTATATCTCGGGTTAAGTTATTGGCCGAGATAAATGTAATATATACAATAAAGCGAAGAAGTGTACGTTCAGTTAAGATAGTTTCGTATTAGATACGTTTAGTTTAAGTTAATCGTTATCATCTAGTCGGCATTTTTTTACGTGCCTCAGTAATAAAACAGAAAACAGTATATTATCTTGATACCTTAAAAGGTTGAATCCATGTGCAATGATAGTACAACAGGGCCTGTCATGAGCGGCATGCTAGTTTGTCGCGGCTTAACGTCATGAAAGGAAAAAATGCTGTTCAAGACAGTAAATTAAACATGAATATTAAGGATTCAACTGTTGTGAAAGACTAAATATCGGTCAAGACATGTTCAACTGTATGTAAGTTTTCAACTCTCACGGTTTGACTATTACGTACATATATTTATTTGTAACTATCTAATTTTCAGGGATGTTACTATGCTGGTAAAGATTTTATTCATGAATACACGGCATACTTGGCAGCATTAGGAATTGGAATTGGTTTACTTATGGTAAGCAACTATCATATTGTATCTATCATATTCAACTATCATATTGTATCTATCATATTGTATGTCGCAAACGAATCTATCTGCGACTTGAGGAAAATTTTCATGATCTCATGTTAAATAAGAAAATGTTGAAAATTTTTTACCCCAAGCGGAAGTATCGATTGTCAATTACTGGATCGCAAAATTACACTTGTCCCCGGATATATCGATATTTTTGGTGCGGGAAAATAGCATCGATATAAGCGGGATATCAATATAAGCAGAACAATTAACATGAGGGTCTATTAATTTGGTGCGGAAAAAAGGTATCGATATATGCGGGATATCGATATAAGCGATATCGATATATCCGGAGAGGAGTGTACATGGATAGATAGTCCGGATCTATGAAGTCCGCACGCATGAGTAACCGAACACTTTATTCTTTCATTGCAGGTAATTGGTATGGTATTTGCCGTCGTACTATTCAAACAATTACGGTATTAAACAGCATTTTCGTAAGCAATAGCCACGTCGACACGTCACACTAAGGATCTCTCATAATGTTCATCGTTCGTTACCCTTCCAAGTTTCTGCTGATTCCGGTGAATTAAGGATTCAGTTCATTTAGAAATCATCCACACATATCAACATGATGACACAGCTCCATAATTTCAATGAATTAAACGATTTTTTTTTAAAATGAATTTATTCCAAATATTGACTATGAGCCTATGAGGGTTTAGCAATGGAACTGACGAGTTGCTACCACCACTAGTTGCGTAGATTACATTATCACACGAGGTGTTAATATCTGCTGAAAGTCATATCCTAGTCCAAAGTACATGTACCAAGTTAGTCTTCATTACCACCGGGAATCATGATTATCGTTTAAATCATATTTATTGGTAATATATTGTTGCAACGAGTTGTACCTGTAATGCTAAAAAGAAATGATGAACGCTTACCAATTTACCACATCCATAGAACTGTAGACGTTACACGTTGTAATGTTTGTCTTATTTTTCTAGAGTAATTGCCAAACTTAAAGCAATGTGACGATGTTGGACAATGTAGTAGCGTCAGTAATAGTCATTTCAGTATTTCCATGTGGGTAAAGGAGTTTAACTTCATTGATGATTATTTAAAACGGGCCTTAATTTGTGGGCTCATTAGTCACCCATCGGACCTAAATGTGGTTGATGGAAAACCGTTGTCATTGAAATGTTCCCTTCCTATTTTGCAGGATTGAAATGAGTATTGCATAATTGTACATTTACTGTAAAATAAAATGTAAGTGTTGAAAATAGTATTTACTAAAACGTGTGAAAAATGGTCAGTCCCATTACAAATTAATCTTTATTTCAAATTGCTTCAGAACAAGCAATGAAAAGATGGTTGCAAAGGGAATAATATGTAAATAAAGTGTGGTTTTTCTATTTTTATCATAGATACCTTCAGAATTTGTCGCCTATTAATCCTGTACCTTGTTTTTAGAAGTGTGTAATTGTAAATACATAATTTTTAAATTTGTATTGAAAGTGTCGAGGTGCATTTATTGTTATGAATAAGTTTAAAATTGATTTAAATGAACAACAGGAAATCTTGAGTTATACAATTACATATGGCAGGCATACTGTATTTTAATTTTCTGTCCTTTTGCAAGTTAGACCATCTTCGTTTTCAGTTTATATCATGTATGGGTATGAAAGATTGAATTCGTTCTTAGTCATCACGTATGCCAGTGTTGTTATTATTTTATATTGTGAAATTACAACAATTGCTCAGACGCAACTACAGTGACATGGTCCTGTCAGGTAATCATTAGTAGACTATGTAGGGATCCACAAGGTGCAACTGTTGTGTGCGAGCTTTTCATACAATTTACAATACACACACATTTATTTACACAACAACCAAAAACTCAGAAATTACATATTCTCTTCATTTGATCTTGTACTTACTTCATATCGGCTTTGGTAATGCACCATGTTAAAATATCACCTCATAATGACCAGTAGTTTCCGCAATAAGAGCAGTTCAATAATTTAAACAAATGAAAGGAATTTTGAAAAGCCTGACCGACATACATTTATTTTATTTCGGAAGCGGAAGTTAGATGCTTTGTTAAATTGTGAATTTAAATGTAAATTTATCTTCATTATGGATACATGTGGTATGTGCTGTTATTAGGGCGAATGAGGTAAATGCCCAACGTTGTACATAGAGTAGCGAAATAAATCCATTTTTAATCTTAATGTTATTTCCTGTTATTTTTTCCGATATTGCAACATTCTTAATTGCAAATAGTCTCGTGTAGTCTGTCAGACTGAGTCATCATGTGGGAGATATCATCCCTGATGCAGATCTAAGTTTCTGCCTTGCGTGTGTCATTAGACTGGCTTTATTCTAACAAATTGGCAACAGTGCGTGCACAATTTTACAGTGTGTCCTATGACCCTACAGGTTGTAACGCATGTGTGCACAGTTTTTTCATTAGAAACATACACGTCCACTACTACTTGGCTGTCTTTCTGATAGCAAATTGTAGAATCCATTTTTCCGACTGTTCAGGAGAACAAATTATAAAATAAATTTATTAGTTCAGAAAGTATACTTATTACCGCTTAGCAACAATACATGTCTCAATTACGATAAATAAAGCTTATAAATGTTAACGAATGAAAACTGTAATATAAATGTATGTATTTAATAGCAAGGTGGTAAAATGATAGTAATAAACAGCAATTGATTGATGTAAAACTTTTATCAAATAATGGACGGAATTAATTGTGACGAACAAAATTAAACACAGAATACAGTAAAACTCTCCTTTACGGCCACCATTTGTGCCTGTTAAATTTAGCCGTATATTAGGAGTGTCCGTGTAGAAGGACTGCACTGTGCTACAGTTTTGACGAAAATATATAAAGCCAACATGACCGTAAACTAGGAGTGGCCGTAAAGAAGGGCGGCCGCAAATGAGGAGTTTTACTGTACATGTATTGTAAACATTTTATTACAAGTTTTAACATCTGTTATAAATCACATGATTGGTAACAAATTTAATCAGCAAACAAAAATGGAGTAGGATACATTTTGCTCCATGGACGGATAATGCACATATAACGAATATCACATGCTTTGATTTCTTACGTTAATTAAGCCGAACATACTTTGAGCAGTCATTCACTAATACAAATACAATTACAGAAAATCAGCAGTGAGCCTATCACAGTGTGAATTAAAACTATTCCTAAACAAGTGCAAATTTTAATACAGCACGAATGCGAACATTTTTACAAGCACGAATGACTCCAGTATGTGCAACTACACGACTAGACATTACAGTTTAATTTGGGATGAATCTCGATTCTTGACTGAACAGTACAATTGACACGCCTTTACGGACGGCATGTATATCCTTAATTGCATTGGATTAAACCATTTATATTTTGGCAATATTATTAAGCATTGTTGTGGTGCATTTTAGCTAGCCACAATAAAATGTTCTGCATCAGTCTAAAAATTATGTCGAAGTATCTATAAAAATTAATTAAGGCCAAGAGATAACATACAGTAGAATTCGACTGACACTGAACTTTTTCCTCCAAAAGGTGTCGAAAAGGCAGGGTCGTATGCAAAGTATCGTAAAAATACATGATGTCGTTCAAGACAGGTATCGCTCATGACAAGTTCTACTGTAAGTAAATTTTATATTTCATTTACATGTAATGATTACGGTATTTTTCATCACAATGGGACTAAAACCTCCTGCCTCTTTTCTTTCCCCCACCCCAACCAACACTCTGGTTAACAACAGGATTGCGGAATGACATCCTCTCTTTCTGATGTGCTGAAGGAGCAGAACTTGTCTTAATCTGCGGGAACTGCACATTGGATCCTAGGACCAAACAAAAATGCGAGTAATGAAATTTGCACGTAGAAATATGTCAGCAGACTAGCATTTTAATGCAAGACCTTCATATATTCAAAATAATTTGCTGTTGCTAACATTTCTTCAAATTACCTTCTGTCGATGAATGCCTTCTGCTCATACTGCTGTTATTCGTGTAAGACGATACACTCTCCAACTCAATTGATACCGGACTTCCCTAAAAATAAAATATTCCGAATTCATTCTCACTCATAGTAAATTTTATATTGCTTCTTCGATATACGTTTATTTCATGTCGCAAATGTAATCAATTGCAAATACAGAAAGGTAAATCAATTTACCGTTAAGTTCATTCTGCCACCTGCTAACACACTTCGGTCCATTTGAGGCAAACTACCATCACTTGCATAATGTCTGGTTAACCTGGAAAACGTAAAAGAATATTGAAATTAAATCTAGAAATAAATCCGTAACAATGCTATCTTCTGTTTTATCATGTGTGACTTGCACAATGTTGGGCGTTGCATTCATACAATGTAGGACACTGTGTCCAACTTGGTACATGTCAAGTGCCCCTAAAGAGCAGGCCAACCCAAATAATTTTCGGGAAGACAATACAGTAGAACCTGTTTTGAGCGGCACCCTAATTTTTTAGGGCATAGAAGCCGTAAAAGGCAAGTATGCCGTACAAAACAGGTAAAATAGACATGAATAATGATTCCTTTTACAGTGACACTGCCGTAAAAAAGGTGCCACTCAAAACAGGTTCTACTGTACAACCTAAATAGCATAATCTACTAACCCCTGTCTTGGAGGACTTACGTCCGACGGATCATATCTGCCGACTTGTTCGTGAACCCATTCATAGGTGCGACTATTTCGTATTGTGTGCTCCTCGACTTTGTGCTGAACCTTGTAATACTCTTCTTCCTCTTTTGCTGGATGATGACAAAAAAGTGTACTAATAAACATTCATGTCTACATGATTTTACTGGCTCAGAGTGCTCCACGCTAGGAACGATTTACAGACATTACGACACAAATCTGAGTTAAAACATCGTACCTTGAAAATATTCCTTTCTAACAGCTGCTTTCCTTGGTGGTGGCTGAACTGGGCGCAATTGTTTTGATTCCTCCAATTTCTTAAACAAAGCTAATTTTTGACGAGGATCTGAATAACAAGAGTGTAAACGTATTAATGGTGAGACAATATTCTACAGCACAGTTATCGGAAACTTATTCTTCATAATCTGAAATCCTACATTGTAATCCAACGCAAACAAAAATAGCAAACGTGGAATTTCATTGAAGTTGACAGACCTAATTGTGATAGCTTCTTTTTCCTTTGAGAATTGTATTTTAGTTTCTTTGCTCTCTGAAGCATTAATTCAGCTGTACGTGAATCCTTAAAGCCCCTATAAATGCAACAGAATGGATGAATATACACAGGTATTTGTGATTGTTGGCACCCCAATAAAAGAGGATTTATGTTACTAATGTATTTTAATATTTCGTGAATTTTACAGTAATATTGATTAAATAGTCACCATTCCTCTGTGATTTTATCACTTTTCTTCGTTTTGTTAGTGTCCACAGTTCTATGTGTCTCTGCACCAACACTTGGTGAGACTGGAGGAAGCGGTGGTTTACCAGACGGAAAATGATGCATCATTGGTGATTCCGAATTCCGCCATGCCTGGCGTGGCTGACCAGGTGGATGCGGCCGATAAGGCACTTCCTGATTGTACTTGATCTGGGCATTGTTGTTGTTACCTATCACTGGATGTCTGCAAAAAAGCACAGCTCCCGTCATACTTTCATTATTCAACAACATTACAGAGACTTAAAACTATCACGTAAAAAGATGTTAAATTACATCAAGACTTTATTCGAGCGGAAAGTTTGCGTACAATGATTTCAACAATTCTTTTCTTTGATCTAAATGCAACTTAATTGATCTTCAATAGTAACTTACTGTATGGGCATCTGTGGAGTTGCAGGACACTTCCATTCAGCATCCAAATCATCCTGGCAACACAAAATAAATCATGTCATATTTTATGTCAAGACCCAAAGTAAACAGTCTTCGGATAGCTTATGTTTAAATTTAATCAATAACAAACACTTACTTCATTGAAGTTGAAGGCAGACATATCAATTTCTTCATTGAAGAAATCTTCATCGTCATCACTTATTTCCTCGAACCGTGCATAATCCAGTGCCATTTGTAGTCGTTTGCGCAATATGTAACCCCGCCACAAAGCCTACAAATAAAATCTACTGGTTTGGTTGTCTTGACGACAGAATAACAAAATTACTAATGCATTTTATTTCGAATTCTTTTATCACTGATTACAGTCACCAAGGGAAATATAGTATACAAGTACGCATGTACATGGACTTTGGTGTAGACTCGTTTCAACCTTTTCCCAACAATTGGGTGTAAAATGCAAATGCTCACCTGAATCTTGGTAGCTGCTGCATGATGCCTTTTGGTTGCCTGTTGCAGAATCTGACCAACAACAGAGGCTGTCACGGATGTTTGTGGCATCGCAGCTCCACCTCCTTGAGATAAACTGAATTTACCTTTTGACTGATTTTCAAACATACAGTCAAATTTAGACTTGGCATCACTTGTCACAGATTGACTTTGTAAACTTGAATCAAATTTGGACTTTGCATAAGTTGTATCTTTGAGTGCCTGTTCAAACTGTGACTTTGAGTCTATTTTATTGACCCTCGGTGAACTGTTTACCAGTGCATCTTCAAATTTAGACCTGGCATCATTTACAGGTTTTGTCTCAGCAGCCACTATTTCCTCTTTAATGTCAAAATTTGGCTCTACAACTTTAGTGTCTAATAGTACAGTTCCGTATTCATGTACAAATCGTTGTTCGACAGATAATGAGGAGCTCTGCATGTAGAACTGTTCGTGAATCGGACCTCTGGTGGGCAGTGTACTGGAGCTGAAAGCATATAGTTCGGTGTCTTAATGATAACTTACAAGTTTGTTCACAGAACGAATCACAACTTTATCGCATGATTGTACTTTCACTTTTTATGTTTTACTCACAGAAGGGTTTTTATGTGACTTGCACGAACTTAAACCTGAACTAGCCGTTTATAATTTGTTTTTGTAGAACAGTCACATCAATAGCAAAATTAACCAAGCAAAGAGAACTAATGATACCTTAATGCCTGCATAAAAGCACTGTGCAACTTGTCATGGGCCTCAATTTGCTGCAAACACATTTTCTGGAAGTCCGTCAATTTGACATCGGCAGGATCAGGTATTGTTGCACCGTTTAATGTGTGTAGACTTTGAACATAGTGCCGGACACATCTTTCAACTGAGTGCTCTGCTGTGACTGGATTACCATCCATAGTTAAATTTTTCAGACTGTACATTTGTGATAAACCTCCAAGCAATGCATCTTGTTCTGAAATGGAATGTAAAAATTAAAAACATATCCACGTGTGAAATAATATTAATCATGTCATTTCTACAGCTAATTAGGTGTCACAAGATCCACAATATTTTGGCTCTTCTTCGAGATGCCATTTACCAAATTCTTTTCCGAATAAGAACAATGGCAGAATACCTAGTATTTGGTTGTTGCTGATGTCAAGACTTTGTAGCAAGACACATCCAGGTAGTTCATCTACTGCAAGGAGACTGTGAAGACACATACATTTCACATTATGAATAGAAATACAGAGCGTTTCCATAACCAAAATTCTAAACACTGTAATATTTATGTTATTTTGTTAATTGTTAATGTTCCCGTTTTACATGGAGAGGTATGAGTTTCACTATTTCTGTGAATACATGTAACAATACTTTCCTAACATTTCTAGAGAAGATCCAGGTGTATTATCAAACTCGTTATGTGTAATTAACATTACTTACCTGTTTTTTGACAGTGATATTTTTGTCAAATGAGGAAGCCATGACATTGCAAGGTTCTGTAGAGATGAAATACTGTTGTCATTTAGTATAATATCCCTCAATAATACTTGGTCCGTCAGTTCAGGAATCTGATGAGTAAAAATAAAATAATAATTTTTACTCATTATAACGCTTGAAGTTTGATTGACTTAAATGTCACAGTTCAGTTAACTGAGCATTAGTCTTTCTGAAAGACCATAATAATAAAAGTGATCATTTTACTGTAAGGCAGGCATACCTGCATGATGTTGTTGTGACTTGCATCAAGATGCTGCAATAATCCGAGTGATTTGATGTCATCAAGAGCTGGGAGATGATTGCTGGAAAGATCAAGCCTTTGTACAGAAATGACGTCACGTAATCCTTGACAACTTATCAGCTGATTGTGCGATACATCTAGGGTATGCAGAGCGTGTTGAGTTTCTAGCCCACCTGTAACAGAGTAGTTTGAACATACATGTTACCAAATGAAGAAAGTTGCATGGAAGTTGGGTTATTTTGTCCCAATCTGAAGGCAAACATACTTACCAATTCTAGTTAGGTTATTATGAGCGAGTGACAAATATCTGACACCAAAACAGCCATCTAAGCCGTGGATTGATGTCAATCTGTTATGAGATAGATCCACATAGACAAGACTTGACATCTGGCGTACATCAATTAGTTCCAGCTGATTATTCTGTAAAATTAAGTAAACAAACAATAAACATTAATTTTAATAAGCTGTTTATTTTAATTGAACCCAAAATTATATTGAGGTTTCAAAATTTCTTTTTCAACAATATAAATCAGTTGCATATTAGAAACCAAAAAAAGTACAAGCAAATTCAAGTACCTGAACGTTTAAGTATTGTAACTTGTTGCAGGATTGTAAACCCTCCAATGCTTGAAGCTGGCAACTAGTTATAGTCAAAGAATGTAAGTGTGGACATTGTGATAGAATATTAACTCCTCGACAGCCTGGTAAATCTTTTATTTCCACTGTAGTAACCTGTAACATAAAATATTATTAATGAAGCTACATGTAATTTCACTCTCTGTTTTGGCACACTAAGTCCCAAACTACCCCAGGCAACACAGTTAAAGTCTGTAAGATTTTTGTAAGATATTTTACATTTATCAAATATAAACTATGCTCATACATTTATAACAAACCTGTTGCAATGAGGAAGTCTTTGCGGCCTGTAAGACATTGCTATCAGTGAGGAACGGCAATTGTTTGCTTGAAGCTGGGCGGCGAGGCAATCGCTTATTACCCGCAGTGTGACGCCTGCATTTCTGTTCACTTGTACTTTGACTGCAACGATAGCATTTGTATAATAGAGAGTCCTGATTTTATATAATTTAAAATGAAATACATCACTGAATATGTATTGCATAAAAACAACAGTTATTTTGTACAACAAAAAATCTATTTTCAATTCACAAGACTGTAAAATATTCCTTCAAATTATTAGTAAAAGTTGCATGTATAACCTTTCATTGCCACGGATGTAACAAGTAAACACTTACCTCAAAGGTTTACACTGTTTAATCCATGACAATCTTTTATCATCAATAAACTGCTGCAATGACTCCATGTCCAAGGTTTTAGTCGGAAGGAAAACATGTTCACTACTCATACTACAATAAATGAGGAGTTCGGATATTGATATTGTGCTACTTTGCGATACATGTCAATGTGAGAATTGATACACGGCCAATATTGACAAATGGGACTCGATGTATGGCTAATACATATCTGTTGTATTAATGATGGCAATACTCACCTTGTGCTCATGCTAGCCTGCATTCGTTGTATTGCTGCTCTATTTTTCTCCTCAATTTCTCTTTGTTTCTTCTTCTCATCTTCTATTTTTCGATTCTTATCTTCTTCCTCCGCTATCTTTTTCTGTTCTTCCTCTTGCTTCTTCCTTTGTTCTTCTTCTTTCTGCTTCTGAATTGCTTCCTGCTCTTTCCTTCTTCTTTCATTTTCTTGTTTAACTTTCAACTCTGCTTCTTGTTTCTTCTTTAATTCATCCTCAAGTTTTCTTTGTATTTCTTCTTCTTTCTTCCTTCTTACCTCTTCTTCCTTCTGCCTTTTCATTTCTTCTTCCCGTTTCTTTTTTAGCTCCGCTTCCTCCTTTCTTTTTCTTTCTTCTTCTTGTTTTCGTCTCATTTCTTCCTCCTTCCTTCTTTGCTTCTCCTCTTCTTGCTTTCGTTTTAATTCTTCCTTTTCTCTTTTCTTTCTTTCTGCTTCTTCTTTTATTTTCTGTTCCTCTTCTTTCTTTCTTTGAAGTTCTTCTTCTTTCCGTTTCTTTGCCTCTTCCTCCTGTTTAATTTTCTCTTCCTCCTCCATTTTTCTTCTGAGTTCCTCCTCCTCCCTCCTCTTTCTTTCTGCCTCCTCCTTTTCCCTTTTCTTTCTCTCCTCCTCTTCCTTTATCTTTCTTTCCATCTCTTCCTTTTTCTTCCGTTCATCTTCAATGACTTTAATTCTTTCCTGTTCTTGCTCTTCTTTGCGTTTTTCTCGCTTCTGTTTTAAAAGTCCACTCATTTCAAGACGAACTCTACAATATACATTAGTTGATAATTATCACAATGTCTTGTTCTGGAGAACTAGCATGTATATTCTAAATTTCCAAGCAAGATTTGTATTACGATCCACAAAAAATTCAGTTGACTGTAGCAATGCATTCCATGTACCTGAGTGACCTGAATGCTGCTTGCAAACGAGTAGCAGCGGATTCTCTCTGCTTCTCAATTTGTTTCTGTCTTTCCTCTTTGTCTTTCTCTAAATTTTCTTTTTCCTCCCTCACTTGACTATCCAGCTTGTCAATCTCTTCCTTCTGTTCCCTTAACGATTCCTCTAATTTTTGATTAAATTCTTCCGCTTCTTTCTTCATCCTTTCCTCTTGTTCCTACAAATAATCATCATAGGAAATGAAAATTTAACAAAAAAACCGCGGAAAACTGCTTAATGAGTCGATTGCGTTATTTGGTGAAGTTTGGAATCATTCCTGCTGCTGTCTTCTACAACTAAATTATTGACTTCCACTGTGTACACATCTGTACTCTCTGAAAGCAGGACAAGAAGTGAAGAGCAGGCAGGTGCTGGATGCTACTTACACGTGCTGCATGGGTGGCTGCAGGTGTATCTGAGCCTTTATATGGCTGTTCCACTAATATTTCTAATTCTTACATTCAAACCGAATGAGCTTTTGAGAAAGCAGTACTAATGCACTAATTCGAAGACGTATATATAATACAGCATTATTACCTGGTGGATTCGTTGCAATTGTTGTTGCTCAAGTTCTAGCTGCTGTTGTTTTTCCTTCCGTTTAAATTCTCTTTCCTGAGCTTGTTTGTACTCTTCTAACTTGCTTTCTTCCAATTCCTTTAAAATTGAAATTTGAATTCTTAAAATGTCAGTGGCAAAATATTTCATTCATCATGTGAGTTAATGAAATCAACCAATTTTACCTGTTGTCGTTTTTCCTCAAGTTGCTGTCTCCTTTCTTCCCATTCACGTATTTTCTCATACATGTTTTGTTCCAAGGTATCAGAATCCAGCATAACTGCAACTACACCTTCCTCTGTCAAGTCAATTAAGAATAATTAACCTCTGACATACGTTCTTCAAAGCGACTAACATTTCCTTTGCTGACATCATTATACAATGCTCCAACCCTACCCATGTTTAAAGGTGAAAAAAAATAAAAACCTGGTTGTAAAGTAAGATCCGCCTGTTCATCTCCATTGCCATTTTCTTCAATGTTGTTGCTCTTCTGTCCATCTCCATTGCCATTTGCTTCAGACTGATTTTCTTCAGAAACAGATTCCTTGCTGATCGTTTTTACGGCCATCGAATCTTCCTGTTTTAACTCGGCGCCACCTTGCACTATAGCTGCTGCTTGTTCCAATACTCTCTGTCTGTCGGTTTCTTCAGATTTCTCCAATTCATTTAGCACCTTAACAAAACAGTGTGATCTCAAACATCACCAAAAAGTAAGTTTGAACTAGGATCAAAGAAACACTAGTTCAAATAGACCTTAACCCTGTGTAAACAATTTCTAGGAATAAAGTCGGGGACATACATGTATGTGTATGAATTTGCTACGGTCAACATTGTGGTCGAGTGGAAAAGTGCACTGACAAAGACAAAGGATGGTAGACACGTAATAGTATCGTTGCTTTTTATCGTATATATTTTCATTACAAATGATAATATATTGCAACAGGAGCTAAGAACTAACAGTGAATCATTGCAACAAGCACAATACCTTCTGTGTCAGCTGCTCGGGATCAGAATGTTCACCATAAATATCCTTGTCCAACCTCACAGACCTTGGTGTTGTTAGAGCTGTAAATTAAGGAAAAATGCCGAAACTTAGCTGTTTCAATTTTGTGAAAGGAAAGAAGCATCTTAGGCATCCTCCGGTAAAGCTAAATAAACTTTGAGATCTCGATTCTCGTCTTCAATCTGAATCCTTATTATATATGGCAGGTGTTTGTAAGAAGAACTACGGGTTTTTATTACCAGTATTTGTATGAGCCAGTATCTGGTCACATTCTTGTATTTGTTCTTTCCATCTTTCTTCTTGCTGTTGAACAAGCTTCAAGTATTGTTCCATCGACTCACTCACTTCTTCCTGTATAATACAGACCTTTAAGTTATCTATCATGGAATAGAAAGGGTAAGTTGAAATTAGAGGATACAGTCGGAATTTAAGTCAAAATTTAATCTAGCGCCCGTGAACTATTAAGCATCGTACTTGTTCATCTGTTGTGTCATGTTCAGTTTCAGCAACTTCTTCTGTTTTTTCCTCTTCCCAACTTTCCACGTCTTGTTCCGTCAAGGCTTCCAGTTCCTTCTGGATTTCAGCGTTTATTTCATCATCATCTTTATTTAAATCCATAATTGTATCGTGATGCATTATTTCCAAAACTGCAGCATTAGATCCTTAATCTTTGAAATTTGAAACATAATTTACTATAATCAGCACTTAAATTTCAACAAATGGATTCATTCATTCATTCCATTATGTGTTATTGTGTAGAATGTATCTCTACCTTAAGAACCATCCTTTTTCTGGTGTATCTACTTTATTTTGTTGTTTACTTTTGAGAGCAGGGTGTCTTTTATTTCGACCAGTAAGGGATCTCCTATATAAACAATGATATCTTTAATGAATTTCATAAAACGTAATACATTTCATAAAGAAAAAAGAATTTAAAATATCTTTGAATCACCTAATAATTTCTATAAAGTATGTATTTATATTACAGCACCTAGTTAATGTCTGGTTTCAATGAGCATGTTACTGGAGACTTTTATTCCATTAAAATGTTCAATGTTGACATGACCTTGTTTTGATTGCACTATTCAGAAGGTGTCATTGGCAGATTAAGGGGGGGAGGCTCAGGAGGCATGTGCCCCCCCTATGGCCAAAATGTTCTTCATTCTCATGCAGTTTTTCTCAATTTTTGGGCAAAAATAGGTGAAAATTGAGTTGGCACCCCCCTACAGGCTGGGTGCCCCCCATATGGGAAATCCTGGATCTGCCAATGGGTGTGATTCCATTCTGTGATCCTTTCTTGATGGGATGTTTACAATTGAATGCTTACAATTTAAGGTCAATCACAGCATGGAATCACACCTTCTGAATAGCCCAATCAAAACAAGGTCATGTCAGATGTAAACAAAAATTCATTACAGTATATATAATGACTTTCATTTTGTCTACTGAAATTCATATTTGAGGGTGATCCCCTACTGTTCATGTACTGCAGTATCAGAGGCATTAAGATTAACGGGGATTTGAAAAATAAAAACTCTCGTTCAGTCCTGGATTCGTATCAAATTGAACTATCTCGAACCTCAAATAATATCTGCGGCGTTTCTTATAATGTCTGACACGGCATGTTACAACCCACTAGACATGACATCTATCTCCTTCCAGCAAAATTGTGAAGCCACCTGTTAAGACTTATATCTCAAAAACTACATACCGACACTCCCCAAATTTTTGTGTCCAGATTCTTTAGAGGTTAATAAAACAATTCATAAACATTTCATTTAAAACTTACCAACACACGAGAGCTACTGGTCCCCTGATCGACTGCAGCAACAAGAGGACCGTACTTCATGGGCGCTGCCATCTTGGAAGGTCAAGGTTATCTAGGCACTCTTTGTAATCGAACGCAATTGTCAAAATTTAAGCGCTTAATTTTTTTCCTGGAAATTGCAACTTTTTTTCCTTTAAGTTCTAGCGGGGGGACCCAGTTTTGGGACACCAAAAATTCATACAGCTATATGCCTTACACTATTGCTCGTAAGTTTGATTTAAACATACATGTCTAATGCTTAGCAACCTGTGCAAATAGTCCAAGGTTGATTTTTAGCGCAACACAATATTTCTTGATTTTATAAAATCTTTTATAATTTTTTGGCAGACCCAATTTTGGGACACCCCTTCTAGTTTTGGGACACCCAGTTCTGGGATGCATAATAATTCATACAAAAACTTTAAATTTTATTTTAAAAATTATTTATTTGCATGTATTAACACTTCAGG
>JBCAUI010325852.1:0-15241 GCA_038406195.1 Haplosyllis anthogorgicola | reverse complement strand
CGCCAAAATTGGATCTCTTCTGATGAACGCTCCCTTTTTACCGTAATTACCGTCCCGGACTGATCACCGTATCACACGTGCATGCATGCGTGCGTACATGCGTGCACACCTTTGAGAGTTTGAAATTGGTATGGCACCCTGCCAAGTGATTTCATTACCCCCCCCCCCCTCGGATGAGGACAAGGTGTTGGGGATGAGGTATGGGCATATCATGTGCGTGCGTGCGTGCGTGCGTGGAAAATAAAAAATATACAAAAAATATATATATATACGCGTATACAGGGGCCTCTACAATTGTCAGATTGCTCGTTTATCGTCGTATATGTGAATGTCGATGTGAAGAAAACTGCAGAGTCATGGTAAAAGAAAGTGACCATAGCTACTGCTGTTCACAAGGTAAAATATATTCATGAAAGATGAAAGATCACTAAAAGTAGAGCAGTTTTGAAGTTAAACAGTTAAACAATAAAGGAACAACATCCCTACATGCGCATAGAACGCTGGATGTACACTGTGCAGTGGCTGGCGAAATGAATAAAGTTGCTCAACTGGTGTTAAAAATATGGTGTCAACCTACACTAAATTTCTTCTGACTAATGCCGAACCACAAGTGTTGCCTGTTTCACTTGGGTTTTTTTTGGTAAAAGCTTCTTTCATCCTTAATCCTATGCTTTTTTTATTTGTTTTGTTCCATTTCAGAGGAATGATAGGTTGCCTGTTAAGGACAAATCATTTCACAATTTATAAATTTAAAAATTTGGTGCTTAAATTCAAAAACAGTTCAGTGTGGTCATTTCGCATTTTAACATTGTAAGTAATAAACCTAATTGACAAACAGAGCTTTTTGGATGTTAACGTGACAAACGTGACGAAGCTAGAGAAATCAACACTTCGTACTGACTGCCACAGCTAATTAGTGGATGTACTGGATGATCCGCGGGAAAACGTTACACACAAAGACACGAGCTCCTGAGGAACACAATACCCACTCACAGTCATTGTCTTCATGTCTCAGATGTAACTAACATAACGGCGAATACCCGAGTGTCGTGCAAGGCAAAATATATACGTCTTTATAATTTGCGCATCTTTTTTTTTGTTCACATCAATACCACAGCGTTATTTGTTTGTTTTGGGTTTTTTTCTTTTTTAATTTCTGTTGGACCAGGGTCCATTTGTGGGGCCACTGATTACCCCTGTTTTGGACTTCGTGTGACCGTCCCCATGGGTTTTAAATCCAGGGTGGATCTCTCACCTGCACTCTTACTTGCTTGTGTACGGTGATCCCGAGGGTCACATCTGGTGCGACACCTGCCTTTTCCACCAATAGAGGTGTACACTGTATGAGGTGTACAATGTCTCACCGGTTATTATTCTCTCTAACAGCCTGAGAGCGACATCGGGAACATCTGATGGAACAACGTGTCCCGCGTTGAGAACCCAGTACATGGTGAAATGATCGTGATTTTTGACGAACATTTCGGGAGCTTTTGTCGCTGGATCCATCAATGTGTGTCTCTTAGCACTGTTATAATTGGACAACTCAGGCCAACTCAGCCTCTGTATCCATCCTATGGCTCCTGCTGTGTTGCATATTAAATCTAACTGACCTTGGTAAACTATAATGTCAAGGTCAGTATTATTAAGTAGGTCATCCACAATAGGCCACGTGGGTTTGCTAAATTCTCCAGAGGTAGTCTGTGCTGAAAATGCGTAGTTATTAAAAGACTTCCACACAAAATCATCTGGAATAATTTTCAGTTTCTTTCGCACCAGGTTGTTCATTAATTCACTTATATTCATACTGTATATACTGTTGTAATACGCGCATAGGAGGCTCAATTCCAAGCCGGAATCGTTGGGAAAAGCGTTCACTGGAGCAATGTCTAGTATATTATAAAGGCTCATACAAGGCATACTGCCATTGCTCTTGTATGACACTACACCTTCACCCTGGTACATAGCCTCACTTTTCCAATTCCCCTTTTCCCCTTCATCGTATGCTTTCCAGACGGTTTCATTCATCTTGGTATAGGTTGAGTAGTCTATTAGAGACATCATGAAAAGCAAGACGGGTCTATGCACCATGGAGTCTGTGGGGGAAAGACAGGAATTACCAATTCCAACGCCTTTCAATGTCATCTTGATATCCTTTGATTCGATAGACTGATGTAACATAGATGCTAGATGTACAGCCATGTCACCTCCATAGGATTGTCCAAATATGTAAAAAGGAGTTTCATCTATGTCAGAATGTTCAGTCATGAAAACTTGCAACATTGTAACCAAATCAGCTGATATCTGGTCCTTGTCAGTTGGAATTAGTGTTTTGTTTTCCACAATACTAAATCCAGTACCAACAGGTGAATCCACAAACAGTAGACTGACACTCTGAATCCATGAGGACTCTCTGGATTCATGATTTTGATCCAGAGGGCCTATCTCTAAGAAGTTCCCCAGACCTGTACCAGAAAAACCAGGACCCCCTTGTAGCCATAGTACTACAGGTCTGTTGAGATAGCCATCTGGATGAGTTGTTCTGTAGAACCAGTAGAACATGGTAGCACCAGGTCTTACAGGAATGTATCCCCATTCCTCTGAACCATCTTCAGTATCACCTCTGGTTGACAAACCATCTGGGTATAAACAACAGATAATCATTAGCTTTGTCGCGTTTATGTGTGAAAACGTCCATCTGGTTTACTTACTTTTCAATGTATACCAGATAATGAAATAACTGTTAAAAGTTTGAGGCCCCGTAACAATCGAATTTCATGCTGAGCCCATTGTCGCAGCATGAAATTCGATTGTTGCGGGGCTCAAACTTTTAACAGTTATTTCATGATCTGAAACTTATGGAGTTGTTCCGTTCGTGATGACAAGAATAAATGAATTCATGTGTCTAGATACACATCTAAGCTTATGATTAAATTCTGATAGAGTATAATTTAATACAATAATAGGATTAGTATTGTAAGTTGAGATGTATTGTTAAAAGTAAATTAAGGGCAAATCCTGAAATTCTTATCAGTTTTGGAACAATAGAACATCAAAAGCACAGCGTGGCATTTCTTTTCAGCTCGTTTATATTTTTTCAAATAACTTTTTATTTTGTTTTAAATTTTTTAATGAATATTTGGTTCAAATTTTTTTTCTTTCTAAAGTAACTTTTTGTTCAATTATTTTTTGTCTTTTTGAATGAATTTTTTGTTTAATATTTTTGACTTTCTTAAGTAACTTTTTAGAACTTTTTTTTGAATTTTTAAGGATTTGGTTCAATTTTTTAATTTTCTTCAGTAATTTTTTATTAATTTTTTTGAATTTTTGAGGATTTGGTTCAAACTTTTTGACTGTCTGAAGTAACTTTTTGCTCAATTTTTTTTATGTTTTAAATGAATTTTTTGTTTAATTTTTTTTAACTTTCTTAAGTAACTTTTTATAATTTTTTTTTTTAATTTTCTTTGTGAATATTTTGTTCAATTTTTTTGACTTTCTAAAGTAAATTTTTATTAAATTTTTTTTTGAATTTTTTAAGGCATATTTGGTTCAAATTTTTTACTTTCTGAAGTAATTGTTTGCCCAATTTTTTTGAATTTTTTAAGACATATTGGGTTCAATTTTTTACTTTCTGAAGTAATTTTTTGCTTAATTTTTTTTGAATATTTTAAGGCATTTTTGGTTCAATTTTTTTTACTTTCTCAAATGGTCTTCTTGCTAACTTTTTGAACCTTGAAATGAAGGGTGAAATTGCTATCATTTTAGAAATAAAGACAACAAAGGAAAGAATGTTTTGATGTACTTTTGTTTCAAAATGACAAGAATTTCAACCTTCATTTCAAGGTTGAAAAAGTGAGCAAGAAGGCTATTTGATGAACCAAATATGCCTTAAAAATGCAAAAACATTTGATAAAAAGTTACTTAAGAAAGTCAAAAAATTGAACCAAATATTCATAAAAAAAAATAAAAAAAATAAAAAATAAATAAATAAAAATAATAAAAAGTTACTTAAGAAAGTAAAAAATTGAACAAAAAAATTCATTTAAAAATTTTAAAAAATTGAGCAAAAATTTACTTTAGAAAGTTATTTGAAAAAATATAAAAATTATAATCCATACCAGGAGCAGTTACATAAGCTTATCCAAATTAGAGGTATTTAATGCATGGGCATGCACACTGGTGGGCTCTCACTCAGATACCATCATACCATCAGATACCATTGGAGCATAAATCAAGAACTCTTATTATTTTATGAACACCTCAATGATGGAGGATCAATTTTATATAACTATAAATAGTGAACAAAGTGAAAAATATTTTGTTGAAAATTCAGCAGGTAAATTCAAAGTGTATCTGGACCAATATCTCAATTTTCAAGATGAATATGAAAGTTCACTTGTAGATTTTATGTGAACTGTTAAAATCTTCGATGGTGTCATGAAAGATATTTACATCTACTTCAACATATGTACAGAACAACTAATAGGTGATACAAAGCAGAGTCTTGTAAGATGCAGAACTGTCAAAAGAGGTCAATTTCAAATGGAGAAGTTTTATTTCCAAAATTACCATAATGTGAAGTCCATGAAGACAAACCTATTAGAACTTAGTATAAATGATACGTACATTTCACTTTAAAAGAAAGGAAATACAGTACTAAATACTTCAAAAGATTAATTAAGTCTAGGGAGAGCAAGAAGTTGATGCAGAAAAGACAAGAAAGGCAAGCTGATGTTTACATTCCACAACCAACAAAACATATTGATGAAGAAATCAAGAATTTTGTTAGACAACAAAATGGTGTATACAAGATGGAACTGTCAAAATCAAAGACTGTGACATTGAGCATGTTCAATGAAAATGTGTACATGCACTTCTGGAACAACAAGAATAAGAAGAATATATCTTTAAATATGGAAGAATTGCATTGCTTGATGATGAGTAAAATAAAAATGGAAGAAGCAATGGATTTGATGCAGGGAGAAATTATGAATCTAAAATTGTGAACATTTGAATAATGAGAAATATATTTTCAATTTTAAATATCAGTATAATAAATGTGTAGTTTTATGTTTGATGTGTATTTATGTAAAATTTGATTTTATGTATGTGCTTTGTGTTTAATAAAATGTGTGTCCACATATGATGTCATTTTATGTATGTGTATTTATGTACCAATAAAATATGTAAAAACTGAATTTTTCTCTTTGTTTTTGTTACCAAAGTATTGCGTATGATTTGTAATAAGATTGATAGTTTAAAGGTAAAAGTAGGTCAAAATAATGAATGGTTGAATGGGTATGTATTGTTCTCAACAATAGCAGTTAAAATCCGAGTAGATCAAAATTAGTTATGGTTGAATGAGCATCTCTCATAGTTTAAGTAAAATAAAGGTAAAAGATAGCATAATTAAAGTAGGTCAAAATAGATTGAATGTGGTTAAAACTATCTATTGTTTATAACAATAGAAAAGGTTGATGTCAATGGGTCAAATGTATTGTTGTAGAACAATAGAACCCATGTGTTAGACAATAGAACCCACATGCTTGGGTATGCTGGTAGAACAATAGAACAATGAAGCATGCCTGGGCATGTTTGGGCATGCCCAAACATGCTGGTGACAGCCCTTCGGATCATCCCTGCATCCCTGTTTTACAACGCCTATTTTTACCCTACTCACAGAGCACTACAAAAAAAACTCAGCCGGGCTCCCCAAAGTAACGTTGTCCCATCGAGGTACTTGCAAAGGATATTTCCTACACGGACATATTGCCATCTGACAAAAATCTGCCACCACTCCGTGCATGTCTGGCATCGTGGCCACGCGGTCAAGTTGTTGATTTTTCGCGCATAGTTTAGTATGCAATTAACACATTTGAGTAAAACTTGAAGATGACTGATGCAATTTTGAAATTCCAACAATTATCTAGACGCACAGGTGCTTTCTTAATTGGGATTTTAATTTCCAGTTCATCGAGATTGTACTCATTTGGCTGTTTGAATTCTGGAGAGAACATTGCTCGGTATTATTCACTCAGGAAAATCTGAAAATTGTTGCTTTCAAACTTAAATCTTATTTTGCAAACTTGAGAAATATTGTGCGAAAAGAATAAGAACTTATACACAACAACAGTAAGGCTCCTGCTTTATAGTCTGCACAGCAAAACATTCTAAAGCGCAAAATACAACTCATTAAAGGATGGAAAAAGGTGTACCAGTGAAGGGCTTCGTGTACCGACGGAAACAGTTCTTCTCTTCCTTTGAGAATCTTCTGGATTCGGTGAACAAGGAACTCAGAGTATCCTTATCCACTTCTCCTCCAGCAGCGCCCTCTAGTGGCGGTCCTCTTTCTGCAGGAGCAGTTGCGGCTAAAGACAAGAAGTGGAGACTGAGCAACGCGGACATTTCCTTCCAGCAGAAGGTAGTAACATTTGAACAGTACACCAAAAAACCTGAGAGGACGAGACTAGATTCAACCACCAGTAACGTTTCGGTTGATGTGTCGGTGTGTGGA
Organism: Haplosyllis anthogorgicola; assembly: GCA_038406195.1. Classification (NCBI taxonomy): domain Eukaryota; kingdom Metazoa; phylum Annelida; class Polychaeta; order Phyllodocida; family Syllidae; genus Haplosyllis; species Haplosyllis anthogorgicola. Next base: position 8,730 of record JBCAUI010325852.1, on the reverse strand, counting down.
TCCGAGAGGTTTAAGGATTCCGTGGACACAACCTCGAGCAGCATTGAAAAATGGTCGTCGTTACCTCTGTTGGATGATCAAGTTAGTTTCACCACGGATTTGAACAGTTCGATTGCAAGCAGTAACAAATCTGGTGGCAGTAGCGTTGCCCAGAAGAAGGATATCAATGGTAACACGAGCGTTCATGTAAGTAAGCTGTCGTCAAGTGTCGTTCCTAATGGGCGTAGTGAGGTTGATGTGGTGGTGCATCCTGCCAATGCGAATGAGAAAGCTGGGGAAGAAGAAGAAGAAATCAAGGAAAACAAGCCGCATTGGACGACCGTCTTCTCACAGCGCTTGAATCAAATTCGTCACAGATTCGAGAGCAAATCCAAATCAGATTATCAGAAGGTTCCATCACTGAATGGTCCAAGGAAGCGCTACTGCAGAGGGTCCGTTGATAACCTTGATACCATCGAAAATCCTGTTGTCAACCCAAGGCTGAGGAACAACAAGGAGCTGGCGCAGAGCTGTGTGAATCTGTACGACCCGAAACTTCCAAGTCAGAACACATTCAAACGGAACGTAGTTCAGACATCGTCAAGTACAAAGTACAAACAAACCCAAACGTGGCTGGAGAAAAACCTCGTGCTCGTCACCAAAGAAGATGCGGACAATGTCTCCAAGGAAAACGCCAAAAACATGGCCAAGGAAAATTCCATAAACATAGCAAAAGTGAAGCAAAATTTAAAGATGGCTGCTTCAAGAGGGCCTAATCTGACTGACAGTGAAAAGGCCGACCTGGCCAGTAATGCATATCTAGCAAAATGGGGTCCGAATGGATCTCTCGCCCCCGACATTTTGCTACATGAAAATGATGGTATTCTCTTCTCCCATCTCCAAATCTTTGCAGGCCAAATCAAGGAGCCCGTCAGGCAGAGAGATGTTATGGGTGGATGTCCAAGAGACAGTCAAGATCTAGTGAAGGAAATCAAGATCATTGATGAGGTCAATGGTCACGATGAGGTCAAGGTCACTGCAGTACCTCCCGTTCTGGTGCCTGGAGAGGGCTTCACGGCCGATGAGAAGGTCAAGGAAAGAGCCACGCTCAAGGACTGGGATCCGGTGAGTACAATTTTTCTCAGATATTCTCAGCAATCTTCCGGCCATGGCTGGAAATGCGACTTTTCCCTAAAATGATATTCATTTGAAAAAAAGAAGGTGAATTTGAAAAAAGGGTAAAATCTGTTGAATTTTACATTTTCTGGACTTTTTAGGAAGTCCATTTCCTTCTCTGTTTGTATTTAATTACGTTTGCCATTAAATATGTTCCAAGTATTGAATGTTTTACGTCAACATAGATGCCATTGAGCTTACGTTTGAAAGTGTGACGGACTTTATTGGCGCATAAGGAAAATGTTTTTGCCTCATACTGAAAATAGCCGCAATTCATATGTGCGATAATACTGTCCTAGAAATGAACTTGTTTCGAAAGTGCCAAGTAATTGTATTTATGGTTCATTCGAACCAGTTTTACATCATGGTACATAAAAACGAGTCAAATATTTACCATTTTTTAAATGCATGTGATGTCAATGTTACATAACGCATAAAGAACATTACAGACATGCGGTTTTAATGTCATAATATGTAAAATATTAGACAATTCAGCAAGTATATAATTAAGTGAGCAACAGTCTTGCTCGCAATGCAGTGCTGTGATATAGATGGTCACATATTCCCAGCTGTCGTCCACAGGCATCTGTGAGCTATGCCGCCCTCGGGAGCCATGACTATTATTTCTAACTAAAACATGTCATGTTCACAATTATCAACATTTCCACGAGACAGTTATTTACTTTTAATTTATCTCTGATTGATGACAGTTTGTAAAGTGTACCTTAATTATGTTATTAAATATAACAGATCTGGAATACACCTACATGCAACATTACTGTTATTGGGATTCAGTTGCATGTCTGTAAACTCCAGACTGAAACCATGTAATATTAATTCATGCTGAAATGCTGCATAATCTTTTAAAATCTTTATATTCATCTATTTGTAGACTCCATTGTTCCAAGATTTGTACCAAGTTAAGTTGGAAGAGGATGTAAGTTAAATCGTAATGCTATGAATGAAATGCACTTAACACATGGTTGCCTTGTATGTAACGTCTGATATGGACGTCATAGATGCGAATAAGTCAGAAGTATTTGTAATCTAATCTGTATTGAGCGATCACGATGTCGATCAGGACAGTCCCGCTCTATTCTTAAAGGGGTCTTCGCCAACATTTCTTAAACGAGCAAACGCCGCACATGTCTAAACTAAATCCTATTTGTGCTTATTGGATTCCACGTGCGCTGTGTGATGAAAAACGAATGTTGAAGTAGGAACATTTTTCCTTTCTAACAGCATTCTGAAGAAGGTGAGATGGAATACGTTAACATGGAGGGGTACATGGAGAAATTACCCATCAACAAGAAGAAGGCCACACTACTCAAAACGTGGAAGCGCCGGTTCTTCAAGGCAGAAGACGGAGTGCTGTATTACTACGAGGTGAATACACAAATACTGTCCAGATATTATTACCAGTTTCAGTCAAATGGTCTCATTATACTATATTATTATAATTCGTAGCTTACAAAGTAATCCTTATTATGTTGTATCTGCTTGTTTTAATTTCGCAGAGAATTTCAATTCGCGTTTGCATAATTTAATCTTAAGAACCATGCAAGATTTAATTTAATGTAATTTAGAACCTCTTTAATTCGCACTCCAATGTGCATGTGTATTTTCATCAATCCCACCCTGAATGATTAATTTTGCAAAATAGCTTGGTTTTATGAATGACGTAGAATTTGGATTTGTGATTAGCTGCCAGCAGACAGTTCACCGACTGATACTTCGTTTTATGCAGACTTCGCCACATCTGAAACCTGAACATTTAGAAATTGGTAAAACGTGACATTAACAACACGAATCCATAAATTAAACGTTAAACTGAATGTATCGATTAATTTGTGGATTCGGGTTGTAAATGAGACTGTCAGTGCGAAATTTTCAAAAACCGTTGGTGAACTGGCGTGTGTTATGCGCTGGAATGATGTAAGTTGCACGAATTGAATAAGACTTTAGCTTTACGTTAAGATGCGCCGCGCATGTTTTAGTCGCAGGATCCGGCGGACGAAGATCTGGATGAGGTTTATAGTGACGAGGACGAAGAAGTAAGATCCGTGTTCAAAGCTTCAAATAAATCACTAATAACTTAAACAGTTACTGTTTATGCACCTGTGCAAATACTTACCTGTTGTGTACCTCACCTCTGTCAGCACGGTTCATCAGCCCTACAATAACCGCATCAAAAAAAAGATTAATGTAGTATCTTTAGTGGAAAGTACAGTGATTTTTAACTGCGGTTATCCTAAGTGGCGGTTATTGTCATGTTGATAAGCCGGGCTGTGTGTATTAGACATGCACTGAGTACTAACATACCAAAGAGCAAATGTGACACATTGACAAGTACGTTTTTATGATTCAAAGATATTCTGTTGTCCTTCTGTGCAAATCCCAGTTATGGTATGTTTCCCCCCCCCCCCACTTCCTCCAAGTAATTTGTCATGTTTATTGTCATTCATATGTTTTATTTTTGTAATATTTAGGAAAATATTAAAAATTTTGACTGGTTGTGTTTCTGTTACGAAATGCACATGGCAGCTGACAAATGAAGATGACTCTATGGTGTCATATTTGCTCACTTGCCTAACAGTCTCACACATATTATGTAGTGGGCATGTGTACCGTAAATGTCTGGTTTTGATTTGTGTGTGAAAAAGACGAGTACAGCAATTTAAAACATGGAATTTCTTTCCTGATGATTCATAATTTACTGCCAAATCCCACCAAATTAGACATTTACGGTTAATTAAACATTTGAAACTTAAATGGTGAAACCAATAAAATGTAAATGCCTTCACTAGAACTTGTACCGAACTGTAGAAAAGCTCACTGTTGTAGGATTGTGTGGTGGACATGTAGATGTAGCAGGTTACATAAAGTTTTAGCAACACGTTTTAGGAACCCACAATGAAAGCATTGTTTGGGGTTCGAGCGCTTATTTACAAATTATTTATTAAATTCTAAATTGGGACGAATTAGAGTTATAATTAGGTCTTGGGTTCTTGAAACGTGTCAATATTGGTGATTTCACATTGCTCACCGCATTCGCCTCATCTTCACTGTACTCTTACTGTTTAGCCACCATCTTTATTATTATGATTTAATTTAACCAAATCCATCGTCACGATAGGTCAAATCTAAATGACTTGTGTGTAGTATGTACTTGTTCACATGGTATTACGTAGTCTAACAATCAAAGGGTATTTCATTTCAGCTGGCAGGTCTAAGCTGTGTGGTAATAAAAGTTTTAACGATTAAATTGCTAGGAACGTTTTTTCACTAAATCAAATATTATATTGATTTAGTGAAACAGCCGAGATTGGAGACAGAGCAGAACAATTTAGTTGTTTCAGGCTTTTCTTGGATGCAACGTATCCAATTTTTATTTCGATGCTCAGCATAGTTGTGCGCAGTTTGCCCAGCATTTTGTATCCATTATTTCTGGATTGCAGAATGTTAATAAGTTGATTTATGCCGGAATGTTTTGCTAAACTGTTTAAACTTTAAAACGTTTTGAATGTTTTCACGGATTGTTTAGTGGCATTGTGCCCGCACCTGTAACTTTTTAATCCTTGCGGTGTTTTGTGGTACAAACAAGAAGATTAGTTCGTATTTCTTCCAAAAAGAAAAAAGATTTCAAGGACAATAAAATCAGTGTTCTCTTTTTCACGTGACGCTCCGTTCCCTCTTCTGAGTAAAACATATCTGTAAACATATGACTAAATCTGAAATCTCTGTTGTACTTATAGATCTAAATATTAAACATTGTTTTCGTTTTTTCGTATATTTTAATTTGGGAAAAAACGTTACGTTACGTATCACATTCAAATCAACAAATGCAAAATACGATGTGATACCAATGACTTTGATCGACACTTTGTTTTAAACTCTTTCTTTTCGTTCTACAGAGTACTCAAACCAAAGACAAGGTGAACGGTTCAGTTCAATTAAACGGCGGAACGATCGAGGAGCTGGGTCAACGAATGATCGGAATCGATGACAATGTAAAAGCTGATTTACCGATTTTACGCCAGGATAACACCTGAGTTTGCCTAAAAATAGATACTTTAAAGAGAATAATAATTTACGTATTCTAACATTGATCATGGCTTAGCATGACGGTCCTCGCTTGAAAGATAGTGGACCTGACCAGATGTAACTTAACATACCAGTGGCTTTAAAGTCCAGCGATGGGTCCGAAGTAGGGGTACCAGTGGGCACAAAATGTACTCGTCAGATACGATACATTTTTAATGTCTTTTTATCTTTTTTAATTCCACACACAGAGAGGGAACTACCTCGTCGTGCGGTGTCCGTCAGACAGAGAGTACGAGGACTGGAAGTGTTCACTGGAGACTCAGATTGTCGACATAAAGAGGACCAACTATGTCAGACCAGTTCTGAGGGCTTGTGCTGGAAGAAAGAGAGTAAGGGTCTCTTTCAGTACTTTCTCGCAGTTTAATCACCGATCTATCAATAATTTCTTTTCTCGGAAGACGATACTAATGGGACCAGACACTCTCAAATCTTTCTGGTGGTCCTACAATTAAGTTTACAGAACTTAGCTCTGCAAAAAGCGAAAGCATGGTACTCAATTAGCCTTACAACAAAAGATTTCTGTACTTCGGTATTCATTTCAAAGGAACAGGACTTTGTTATTTTCCTTCCATTGTAAAACCTAAGTTACTGACTCGTGTTTCAGAGCCCATGCGCTTTCACCTGTGGGTTCAGATTCGGTAGAGTAAGCATTTATACTGTCTAGGCATGGAGTTGATACTTTGAAACTGTTGCTTTTAGAGATTTCCTTGTCTTCATAAGCAACTTCATGTGATTGTGTTAAATATCATACAGGCAAAATAAACTTGCATCGATTTAGTTTTTAAAAATTAGCAAGTTTTGTTGGAGTGGTTACTAACAAGCATGAAGAGACATTGATTAGAACACAAAGTATTTACTCAGGAATGTTTATATTTTCAGAAAGTAATTCTCGTCGATATTGGTGCCTGTTCTGTCAGGGCTGGTATACTTGGAGACAATCGTAAGTAAATTCCGTGAAGCACATTTATTGAGCTTAGCAAAGTTAAGTACTCTCTCGATTATAGAAACAGCCCCCTGTTTTTGAAAAGAAATTTAATATTGACAGTTACATTTTGTCACATGTAATCGTGTATGATGACTTTCGGGCGACAAAAACATCTTATAAAATTTAATGTCCTGTCTCTCTTTGCCTCACAATCTAAGTCTTTTTCACATGCAGAATTATTTTTAGAAAGAAGCCACCCTTTCAAAATTTGGTCTTAACACCGGGTGCTTGCTTCTATTCAAATAAATACCCAATATTTCACACGTATTCATCTTTTGTTAGTAAAAAACATAAGTAATTTAATTATGGATCCTACTATCTCACAGATGAAGGTAACAATTAAGATTTATTTGTCCTTGCAGCCTCTCTACCTCATGTGTTCTTCCCATGTGTGATGGCCACGGACAAGGAGACGGGTGTTCGCATTTTTGGTATTGAAGCTCTAAAACCGGATATACGATCCAAATGCGTCATCTCCTACCCAGTAAGGCCAGCGGTCAAAGCCGATAAGGTAAGTTTAACAGTAGAAACATAGAATTACTGAGGTGATTTTTTTTCTGTGATAGATCCAGATCCATTCTATTCCACAAGGGAAAGTATTCGTGTAGTGCAAGGTAGAACCATCGGAAGGAAGTATCCTGTATCGCAACAAGTAAAGTGCAGTATTCTAGGCTTCCTGACTTTATTTACTTAATTTAGGCTCGAAAGAGATTTATATAATTTTTTATCATATATAAATGTTGTTATAGAAAGTGGACTTAGCAGATGAGGTATATTAAGCATTATACCCAAATAAAAAAATAAACTAAAATTAATTAATCCGTGAAATGGGCATTTCCAGTAATGTTATACTAAAGTCTAATATTTTGGTGATAGATGTATTCCCCCGCCCAAAAACAAATGGCTTGTAAATAATGCTTGTTCCAGTAACAGCAGTACAGAATTTTAACAGTTTATTTTTTATTTTATTTGAAGGGTATTCATATGTATGTAAGTGATAGTTAGTCTTTAAGCATGACTTAGGTCTAATTATATATCAATTTCTTCCTCATACAGTGGTAGGAAATTGCATCACATAGTTAAATGTGTTGGATGTTTTACACGTGACCCTGCTTTTAACTTAACCCATAAGTTGAACGAACTATACACCTAGACTGTTTTGACTGCTTATTTTAATCGTTGTTAGCCAAGTTATCACAAGCAGCGAGACACACACGTTGATACTAAATAAAAATCAGAAATAGAGTAAAATAGAAAAAAATAAGAGAATATCACATTTAGAATGTCAGTTCAGGACGAAGTATTTCAAATAAGAACAAAAGCACTGATAATTCGAATTCAACTCAATTTCAAATTTCTATCACGTGTGTGGTAAGACAAAAGGATTTGAAATAGTGAAATATTGTCGAAATTCTAAACATTACATTATCAGCAACACATGCGTATTTACGTTGCAATTTACAAGCTTTTGCTTCAGAATGGCTTCAATAGTTGTAACTTTAGCTTAACTTAAAATGTAATCGTATGTTTGTTAACGCATTTCGACCCTGTTTTGTAGTTCGCCATTGATATAAACGCCATACCGGCCTTGTTTGATCATATCTTCAAAGAACTCAACGTGGATCCTTCCAAGCATTGGGTAAGTTATTTCTAGCATTGTTAGCAGAAATTTTCATAAGAAAACCCAAGAGGAGATAATTTGTAGATTAAAATGAAGAAATGAAGAAACAGCCTCATCACAATACGTTAAAACCCGACCTACTCCTCTGCCACACATTTCGATTTGATTTGCATTAAGTAGATACAATAGAACCTGTATTGAACGACACCTGTCTTGAGCAACATCCTCCCACATACGACACATTTTCATTGAACAGAAAGTAGTCAAACACTACTTGGGCAGAAAAAATTAACTGTCGCTTAAGACAGGTTCAACTGTAATGACACATTTGCACCGAATGTAATAATTACCAGTGTAAATCCATGTTCTTTGCCACCAAAAGCAATTACCGTAAATTGCTGATTTGATGCACATGCGCGTGACACCTATTTTTTGCACCCGCTACATTTCAGATCATGAAAATTCTATTTGTAAAACTTGTTAACGATTGGTGATCCAACCCCCATGTCATGTAACATCATGTAAAACAACCACAAAACCAGGAGGAGACTTGCTTGAGCATCTGCATTGAGCATGGTTACCTGAGCATTGAGCATGACATATTCTCGTCCGTATTCACCGGAAAGCTTATTTACATAAATGAATATATTAACCTGCTAGGAAGTGAGCAGTATGAGCAAATACAGCGTAATAACCCTCGGCAAATGGAGATGAATCCTACATTGTGGGAACATGCATGAAAATAGCAAAAAGTGATCAAAAAAGAATGCGAATACAGATTAATAACTGTAAATTCATTAATTAAAAGTGTACTTACTTTGTTCATTCTTGTTTTATACTTTATTCCTAAATCCTATCCTGCATC
>JBCAUI010325741.1:0-15241 GCA_038406195.1 Haplosyllis anthogorgicola | reverse complement strand
CTTTTACAGCTAAACTCAAAAAAAAATTTTGATTGCTGTTTACTTTTATTGTTTTTAATGGGTTTTGGTTGCGGGGGTTTGCATTTTGGGGCAATGCAACGGCTTTGCAACCTACTGGATTGTCTAGTTGCATTTTGTTCATACAATAATTATTCCATTAATGCTGACACGCAACTCTTCCTTTGTGATGCTAATTGTGGGGATAAGCTATAACAAAGCCTTGCACTTTGTGGACTTTGTTGACAAATGGTTGATTAATTGTTTGTTAAACACTTAAATATTGTTGTCATAGCTTTTAACAAATTTAGATGGTTCCATTGTTTTTAGTTCACTGTATCTGTTAGAATTTGTTAAACTCAGAAATTCCTTGTGGTAATTTTTGAAATCACTCATTTTACGTGGTTTTAAAATTAAATGGTCTGGTATTATTTGGCTCCAGCATGGACCAGTCGAACTGTCTGGAACCCGCATTGTAGCTGATATATTTTGATAAAGGCCCGTGTTAAACGTTTAACAGGGGTTCTATAGTCTATGTTCTCGTGCATATTTCTGCCTGCTAGCTGTAAGGGATTTTAAATACCCGTTGCTCTGGCGTACTCTAGTGGGGCATGCGCTACAGTGATCTTGACAAGTGCTACTGCCTACATCCTTCGCTTTTATCGTGCTATTTGGCTCTAATTACACCCTAGCTTGTATTTCCAATGCGTACAGAGCAAAGGTATTCAAATGTAATTACCAGATGAAGGAGAAAGATACAACTTTGGAATGGAGACAAGCCCAGTTAAAAGGCCACGAGAGAGAATTAGCTGTACATGAAAAACCGTTGGGATTACTCGGTTACAAATGATGTGCTATGATTCCCTCCCACTCACCACCGCTCAACAGTAAAGCTGGACATTTCGGTGACTCTACAAAAAGAAACGTTTTATACATGTCCTATAATGATTAATCATTGTCTTTTGTTCTATTAAGCCTGTCACTTTAACATACAATAAAATATGGTATTGGATAATGTTTCGCTTTGTACATTAGTTTTGTCTTGCTTGTATCCAAATAAGACAATCTGCTTTGTCCGTTTACAAACTAACTTTAAGGTTGTGCCGTTTTAAGAGATGACAGGCGACATTGTGTGTAATATAATGGGCACAGACATACATCAAGAAATAGATTCAGACATAGCAGTATATTTTACAATAAGTACTCAATTTAAACAACAGTGAAATTGGTGCCTTCAAAACTAGTGTGATCAATCAATCTTACATGGCAACTGTTCAGAGAAAAGGACTTTCTAGACGTTAATGAGACAAGTTTATTGAAAACAAAAGAAATGATGATCTGTACGAAAATCATCGCGGCAGTGACAAGTTATCCCAGACACAATTGAGTATCAACTACAATTGTCTTCAAGCATTAAAATATTTATGAAAGGAAAAGGTTGCCACGCATCATTGGATGAAAGACATTATATAATGTCTATATATGTCATGGTATTCCCTGTGCACAAAGTCATAATCAGCTGTATTTCAAATGGGGAAAGGCAACGACAAATTCATCAGCTGGAAAATAGTCTCTTTATTGTTTTTTTAAATTTCAACAATTAAATCAAATTATCACTTGGATATGTCTAGCATTTACCTTTAATAAGATAAGAAGGAATAAATAAGGGTTGAAAAAATGGAAAATTTACAAAGTTTAGTTTTCAGGGGTTTTTAGCAGTAGCTCAACGAAAAAGATACGGAAGACCTGCATTTTTATTCTACATGTATGAATCTTTCTAACTTGTTCACAGATTAAGGAAGCTTGTACCCATGAATTACAATGACAAGTAGCAAAAGGTGCACGAGAAGACAATGCGCAGCCACCCTCACCAACGGGGTAGCGGCTTGAACCCGTATTTCCGCTGAGGCCAATATAAGACAGGTAAGCAGCAACCACTTCCAGAGATAATTACTGACAAATCATGAAACTCCAATCAAGTTGGAAACATGGAACACAAGAGAGAACAAAAGAATTCTACGCTGTACTTTTAATGTGCCATTGTTCCAAAACTAATAGGAATTTCGTGATTTGGACTCGATGTTACGCTTACTCCATTGTCATCTCACGACCTGCACTGAACTCACATGCTGCGGAATGGATTGACCATATCCAGCGTGCTTAGAAATATAAATACTTTCTTGTCTCCAGATAAATCATAAAATCTCAGACTACACAGCCAGGCAGAAAGGTCACACTCATTCTATGTCTTCTTTAGCCTAAATTTCTTTTTGTGAAACTCTTATTTAAACGTTTAACGTTTTATTATCGTCATTTTAAGAAACTAAATATCATGATTGTAAATGTAAAACCACTTTTTCAATAAATGCTGATATAAGTAATTTTCTTTTGGATATGTTTACAATATTTTAAACGAGTTAAATCCCAGTCTGGTCAAAACCTGAAATGTTTTACACTTTACAACAAAAAGACATTCAGTTCTTTTCCCTTTTTGTCGCATAAACGATGATTAGGTAATTTTGTATCTGCATGCATCTTAGGTACACTAACGTAAATTGGCAAAACGTTTACACCAGTCTTCTCACATCTTCAACTTGTTACGTACTGCCATACCACAGCATATCAGAACGTAAAAGAGCGCACACGCCATTTTGGTAATTATGAAAATGGCAGAAGACAGGCAAAAATTTGACATTTTTTGTTGCTGTGACCTTGAACTTGACTCAATGACCTTGGTACTCAGGTTTCGCCTAGATATTATACAAATGTATCACCATACCAAAAATGGAGTTTTTAGGTTAGTTAAAATTGTATACTTCTTTTTGTCAGGCCAATTACAAATAAAAAAGAATTAACAAATTGACAAGATAATATCTTGTTTTGACTTGATTTATGATATAGATCATTGATATAGATCTTTGATGTAGATGTATGATTTTGATTTTATCATCTCGACATCACAAGTGACTACAATTCTGTTGTTAAAAGTACACATTTTTGTCTTTGAAGAAAAATAAAATCAGTAATGTATGACAATGTCGACAAGTAGTGTCCGACTGTCTACAGGTAAAGTTCAAGTGTTGCAACAACATTATGATCTGCTTTCAGGCTCATCAACTGCACAGCGTTGAAGAATTTCAGGAGTTGTTTCAAAGTCAACATGTAACACAACAACATACACTTAAACACTTATGGTTAAAAATACACCTGTTTTTATGTTAAGAAGTTCAAACAGACCACATTGTAATTACTATTGTGAATATTTGACGTACCTTTTGTAAGAGGTGATTCAATTGACCAATGAATAACAACAGTGTACTAATAATCCGAAAGATCCATAACTACGTAACTGGTCCATCTCGATCCAAATCCATATGAGAGCATCAGATGTAAAGCTATGAGCTTCCTGCACCAAGTGACAGACCAGCTTCAAACTGTAGCTGCACTTAGGTCAAGATATCTACGTAGCTGTTCAATGACAATAATTAATCTATTGATACTGTACAAATTGGTCTAAGTACCTTTTAATAATTTGTTTAAAGATTGATTTAATGATACAGAATGTGTCTTTGTCACCAGAAATACATTCAATTATTACAGCAGGAAAATAAATGAAACATCATAATCACAACAGTTTTCTGAATCAATAAAGCAGCTTCAAATGTTCTAGTTAACAACTACAGATTCAATAGGACCATTAAAGTGGCACTATCAATTGATTGCTTTTCCAGTTTAACATTCAAGGTAGACTGTGATATCAATTCAGCAAAGTAGGTTTAAAAGGTAAGTCTTTGGACAGCAGTGCATTTCATGACCAATATTACGTGTCTGCCGAATGTTCGCCCTGGAATTATTTCTAAATGAGAAAAGGAGTGTTGAGTGCAATGTAAATAAATGCTTTGTTGTATTAGGAAATAATGGATAAATCATTCCGAATGACGGTAACAATGCAGAGTGATTACTTCGGTGCAAAGCGCAATGCTTATCATAGTCTGTGTTGCGTAAATTGTCAAGAATAGCATGAGCTTTTGTGACCTTTATCTGCATAACGGAAATCCTTGTTCTGTCATCATCGATTGTCACCAGAGCAGAAATGTACAGAAATGTCAATGCCAGTCAGTCAATGTCTGTTTATAGTAATGTTTCATACAAAGTGCTTAGTTTTCTCAAACAAATTAACAAAATCAACTTTCAACTTTTTTTCCAAGAAACACACACAAAAAACAAATAGTTTATTTCAGTGTGTCTGTCCGTTTTCTTTTTACCTGTTGTTTATATTACTGAATAAGCACATGTACATAACTAAACTTTCATGACGCGCTATTACGCGACTCAATAGCACAGCTTTGGAATTCTTTTGCTCCCAAAGACTGCCATATTTGCGTAAGCTCATTTCAGGACTATCTATACGATTTTGTGTGATAGCATTATATATTATATTTCTGGCTTGTGTGTTAGCAAAGCATGTTTAGGCGGGAGGAAGTGGTAGCACCGTCTAGCCCTGTTTTCGAGCAAAATGACTGCCCTTTCGTCCTGTACCGTTGGCTCACGTTTATTATCTAAACTAAATCAGGCCTTTTTAAAACATTCACTTTGATTCACCGCCTGTTGAGCTTGTCACGTTAAGTATCCAGAATGCTTCTCGTAATGTTATAAAATTATCATACCGTTATACTTTACAGTAAAATTATTTCCTCATGAGCGATTTACAAATTACACTGTCAATCCAAATTATTGTCCAATTTTATCCATGTTAAAAGTGTAACCATTCTTTTCTGGTTCTTAATGTGACAAACCTAACAGCCATCCTCTACACCTAACAACAATTACATTTACTAATACAGAGATCATAGTCTAGTTTGTTGACTGTTCATTGTTCATTAACAGAAAATAAACCTTTGACTGGTTGAAACTGAAGGGAACCAGCTTGAGCCCAAACAGTGCGTGCGTTACATAACTTACTTACAATCAGAAAGAAAAATTGTCGGTTAGTCACGCATTTCTGGGCAGCTCACCACTGCATCAGGAGTTCAAGTCCCAGCATGTAAGAGAAGCCCAGCCAGCCATGCTGTACACACATTTATGCAATGTACACTTCTATTGGTTGAAAGGGCAAGTGTCGCACCAGATGTGACCTTTGGGGATGCGACATGCAAGCAAATAAGAATGAAGGCAAGAGATCCATCCTAGATTTAAAACCTATGGGGAAGGTCACACGAATTCCAAAACAGTGGCCCCACAAAAAAAAAAAAACCAACCGGTTATGAACGAGCCCCGTGCCCGTGCATTCAAAGGTGTTATTTACAGCTGTGATCATCTGCTTTGTGTGATTACGTTACTAATTAAACTTCTATATTTGGAACCGGGACAGTTCCTTCTGTAACAAAAACGACATGGCTGGCATCAGTTAGAACACAATATTATCTACACTTAAGTTTAAAATATTTCATCTTTAACACTTGTAAATAGTTTGTTTTCACTGTGTTATGTAAATATTGATTTGTATACAACTTCATTAATATTTCTAAGGTTTTCATTATTTGGATCATGTAATCTTCTGACAGTTCTCGAAATCTTAATTAAATTGGAAACAATGGTCAATTTGGTTGGGCCATGAAGAAACAAAATTCAAACGTATAGTCACTAAATTTAAATACACGTTGAGGAATATTCCGGTGGTAGCTAAGAGTGGGATACTTTTGTTTCTAAACAACATAAATGAATTTCATTATTTTTGACTGCTCTTCAGTACACAAAAGCACAGCGTTAATTTAAATTGTCTTCAAAACTGCTCATGTTACTGTATGATGAAACGCTTTAAGGGTGGTACACATCGAGTAAAAGCAAAGATTCCATGAAATATTACAGTTTGAACAAGTATAAAGTGAACTAACCACATATCTGGCGGTATTTCTCAGTTTTAAACGTATCCAAATACGTATGTGTGCAGCTTTCGCGACTTTTTTCAAGGCCATAGCTTTACACCAAAGTGAGCATACGCCAACAAACTATTTCAAATATGTTTATCAACAATTTCAAGTTGAGTCGACATGTCGACCTTTCATCTTTTGTGATTATTTTTAAATGAAATAAGATATGGTTTTACTATCGGTTGCGTTTCTTCGTCTATTATTGGTACACTTTGCAGTTGCAAGTTCATTACATTAAGTGGTTTCCTCAAAACAACAGTTCGGATGTCATGATAACCTTTTCATATTGTATTTAATGACTATTCTTCTCACTAACATGTTAGGTGTTAACTGATGCGCGGGTGGGGTGCGTCTTATTTTTTGTTCACCTTTTGGGAATGACTGTTTTGCAAAAGAGTACCAAGTACTAAGAAAAAACATCCGTGCCCTGGAAAAAGTACATGGATGACAGTGTGTATGTGCACAAGGAGTGTCCGTGCACAAGGAGTGTCCGTGCACAAGGAGTGTCTGTGCACAAGGAGTGTCCGTGCACAAGGAGTGTCCCTGAACAAGGAGTGTCCGTGCACAAGGAGTGTCCGGGCACAAGGGTGTCCGTGCAAAACAGAGTCTGCTGTACAACATTATTGCTACCTGAACACAGGTAGTTAAGTGATGAGTTTGTAGTAATTTTATACAATCCTGACAGTTAAGTGTGCGTCCTGACATGCGGGTGGGGCGCGTCCTGATGTGTGGGTGGGGCGCATCCTGAGGTGTGGGTGGGGTGCGTCCTGAGGCGTGGGTGGGGTGCATCCTGAGGTGCGGGTAGGGCGCGTCCTGAGGCAGGGGTGGGGCACGTCCTGATGTGCAGATGGGGTGTGTCCTGACACGTGGGTGGGGTGCATCCTGATGCGCGGGTGGGGTGCGTCCTGATGTGCAGATGGGGTGCATCCTGACGTGCATCCTAATGTGCGGGTGGGGCGCATCCAGATGCACAGGTGGGGTGCATTCTGAGGTGCAGGTGGGGAGCATCCTGAGGTGGGCGTTGGGCACGTCCTGACGTGCAGATGGGGTGCGTCCTGACACGTGGGTGGGGTGTGTCCTGATGTGTGGGTGGGGTGTGTCCTGACGTGCGTCCTGATGTGCGGGTGGGGCACATCCTAACATGCGGGTGGGGCGTGTCCTGACACGCGGGTGGGGCACGTCCTGATGCGTGGGTGGGGCACGTCCTGATGTGTGGGTGGGGCACATCTTGATGCGCAGGTGTGTGTGTGTGCACATACACACACGCACGCATGCACGCACGTGTGTGCGCACGCACACACACACACACATCTAGGAAGTCCAGGAATTTTATAAATAAAAATGACGTCTTTATGAAGTAGGGAATGACGTCCATAGCAACCGTCGTGAAGGTAGCATTTACACTCCGTGTAACCCTTTAATTTGTCTTTGTATTTATTCTTTGTCAGCATTGATCTTTTAAAATAACATCCAAATCCATTCCAGGAATATAGATCTGAGAAGTCACTGGAAGCCTTGACGAAACTGGTGCCACCAAAGTGCCATTGGTAGGCTAAGTTAAGAAGCTTTTTATCCCAAATGGCAAATGCTGTCTGTAATAAGATACAAAGTGTAGCAAATAACTTTATAAAAAAAGACGTACCGTAATTGATCAAAATAATGTGCATGCACTGATTAATGCGCACCCCCTTTTTCAGGCTGATTCACATAATTTTTAACCATCCTAGCAGAGATTGATCTTATACTTTTTCCAAGTACGTACGAGAACAGTTACAAAAATTTCAAGGATGCCCGTGTAATTTTGTTATTCTTTGCATTATGTCATGCTCTTAAAGGATGAATTTTAGCACATTCCCTTCCCAGACCAATAAATTTTGTTTTAATGTTGACACATTACAAATTTATTGCACTCGAGCAGCTGCCAAACATTGGTATTTAAATGATGCACACCCCCAAAATTTGATCCTCTGCGCATGCGCATTATTTTGATCAAATACGGTATATTTTACCAGGCAATTTTGTCATAATCCTTCATATTCATGGTCATTTTGCTTATCTTCCACGGCTTTTCTGCCTTTACAGTATTCTATTCACAACAAATTCTTAGACGGAATCAGATCAATAATAATTGTTGAACTACAGATAACCGTTGTGTACGTTTTTGCAGTTTGAGAGATGGCCACGTTGAAACATTCCTTGCGCGAGATTTAGTTCCTGGTGATATTGTGTATCTAAGTATTGGTGATAGAGTCCCTGCCGACCTCAGGCTTTTTGAGGTATGACTTGCTGATAGTTCTCACTTTTATACAATAGTATTTGTAACCAAAGTTGTTTATGTTCATTAGTGTGACAACAAAAATAAAGCTAATACCAAGAACGGACGTAGCGAATGAAATCATAATGAAATTGTAATATTTCAGGCATTTGATTTGGCTATTGATGAGTCGAGCTTCACGGGAGAAACCGAACCGGCTATAAAGAAGGTAGAGGTCAATGGCAGCAAGAAAAACCACATCACTCAAAGAGATAACGTAGCCTTTATGGGAACCCTCGTCAGATGTGGGAACGGAAAGGTTAGTAATAACTTAGTTAAAGACATTCTAAATTGAGCTTTGTTCTGCAATTCCTCTGGTACTTCATTACTTCTGGACGTAGATAATAAATTATAACATGTGTTGTAGGGCATCGTTACTGGCACTGGGGAAAATTCTGAGTTCGGAGAAGTCTTCAAAATGATGCAGGCCGAAGAGGTAGCTTTACCTATTGTATTTTGCATGATGGTGCATTGGGCATTAATGAAAACTTAGTTTATTTTAATTATGTGAGTGATAATACGTTTAAGACACTTCAGTGCCTATCTTTCCCTAACAACGGATTGTATTTTGGTATTTTAGCCACCGAAAACACCACTGCAGATAAATATGGGTCAGTTGGGAAAGCAACTGTCTTTCTACTCTTTTTGTATAATTGGTGTCATCATGTTTCTGGGATGGATACAAGGGCGTAGAATTTTGGATATGTTCACTATTGGCGTCAGGTAAAGTATGTTTTAATTGTATTTTTCAAAGAACTAGGTATTGATAAATGCTATGTGCAATAGACAATCGGCAGAACAATTCGCACATTCGGAATCATGCATACGAAATATACATTTGTACAGTGTAATCATTTTTGTATTGCCGACATCACCTACAGTCTATTGAGAAGCATGCAATGAGACTCAAAGATTGTCATCTTATTTTTTGAAACACTATTAACAAGGCGTTAAGTAAAGCAATTTCATATATCGCTTCACAAAGAAAAATTTTGGAATTCAGTTTATCACCTGTACCTTTTCTAAAGTATGCCGTTCTGCCATTGATAATAGAAACTTG
Source organism: Haplosyllis anthogorgicola (assembly GCA_038406195.1). Lineage (NCBI taxonomy): Eukaryota > Metazoa > Annelida > Polychaeta > Phyllodocida > Syllidae > Haplosyllis > Haplosyllis anthogorgicola. The sequence continues at coordinate 5,940 of JBCAUI010325741.1, read as the reverse complement.
ATAATATGATTTATAAATATCTTTTGTAGATTTAGATATTCAGAAATTTGTCGCAAATAATATGCCATTTGATATTCGGAATTGATGTGCAATAAATTATTTACAACTTTTATAGTTGTACATAATTGCACTAGAAGTCAGTTATATATTTTAGAGTACATTTGTGCACTTTATAAAAAGGTATATACATAGTATATTTTTGCTCAATATACTCTTTCTGTGAAACAGCTGGGGATTTATTTGTAACTATAGATGTTCAAACTTTTTGAATGAAACTGAAGTAGCTACACCTGTTGCATCGTAAATATAATGATCCCCTTTTTTATGTAGCTTGGCAGTTGCAGCAATTCCAGAGGGTTTACCAATTGTTGTTACAGTCACATTAGCCATAGGGGTTATGCGAATGGCATATCGCAAGGCTATCGTCAAAAAGTTACCAATTGTTGAAACGATAGGTACTTATAAACTAGTATTGATTCCTCTGCAACTTCAGTTTTAGAAATAGAAAATACAACTGAAGATTAAGCGGCCGTAATTTACTTGTCATTGATTGTGAAAATGTTATAAATATTCAGTTTCTGGAAATAACCTATAATCTTTTTCATTCATGAAACTCCTACACACATTTAAAAACTAAGATTGACCTAATATTCTTTTTATTTGAAATACATATGTGCATGTTAATTTAGGACATCGCCTACAGTTCGTATAATTATTTTCAAATGTAGGTTGTGTGAACGTGATATGTTCAGATAAGACCGGAACTCTAACGAAGAATGAAATGACTGTAACACACGTATACACTGCAGATGGTCTACTTGCAGAGGTTAGATAAAGTATCATATATAGTAATCTTTTTCCATTTCACCCCACTCCTTCGTATGGTTTTAAATTGGTAGATGTACTTAGATCGATGGTCCCACAAAATGACCTAGGATGTAGAAATCAGTTGATCCCGGTGGAAAAATGCTTTAAATACTTTTTCACCTATCCAGATGCAAATTTCTATGCATTACCCTCAATGTTTTCCACAAATAGTTTTTAAAAGTCAGATGCATGTTAATAACTAGAAATGACATTCTTAATGTTTTCATCCGATAATATTGAATGATTTTCACATTGTTTTAAACAAAGGTTACTGGTAATGATTTGGTAAGCACGTGGTAGATTTCTTAGTGCATTTTAAAATATTTGTAAATGTCCTTCATCAACGTGTAGTGTGTGTGCTAGTTTTTGCTCTTTTTTTCGATATACAACAGTAGACAATACAAATGAACCGTAATCCAATGTAATCCAATCATATTGTTAGTAACATAATTTTGTGAAGTGTTGTCTGGGATAAATTTAGAAAGACAAACAATTAACAAACAATTAAAAACTATGATATCCAAGTAAAATGTATTCCTTATTTTGCACAATTTTGTGTTATTGCACTTGATCTACCCTGTACAATATGTTTGACAAATTTGATTGTGCTTTGATCCTAGTTTGGTGATTAAACATTGCTGTCAAAATTTTTGAGTAAAATACGTATGTAGGCTTTGAGTAAAATACGTATGCAGGCTTTGAGTAAAGTACGTATGCAGAGTTTCATTTATTAATACATTTTACGGTTGCCACATTGAATGATTGGCAGTCGAGCTATCATGGGTTTAATTAGTTTGTATTGAAATTGTAGTGAACCTGGTAAATCTGTGTAATGTTGTTGCCAAACGAACATCTTCAAATTGCTGAAAAAATACAACAAAGTCATTTCTGTTTCAACACTGTGTCATACTACATACAATTAACCAAAATAACAAGTAAAGGCTATAACTAGTTTTAAAGCTATTAACGAGTTGGTCCAGCCATGTACTTAATGTTTTACACACGTCCTCCTTGGTAGTCTATTAATCACAAACGGTTGAGCATTTTACATTGATTGTGTGTTTCACTCTGGGCCTCTTTGCACACGGTAGATGTCATTTTCTCCACAAATGTAATTGCAGGCATCTGGTGTTGGTTACAACGCATCAGGCGACGTTCAATGTAATGGTGAATATGTAAGAGACGGTTCTCATCCCTCTGTGGCAAAAGTTATGGAGGTTTGTACAAAGTGATATTACAGTAGTGCTTTGAATCTAACAATAACTGCTGCTCTTTTACAATAAAATTGTGATGCATTTCCAAAAAAAAAACCTGATTGTATTTATGCAATAAATTAAAAGTGTACTTATAATCATTCAGTTACACATGTATTTAAAGTTTTTAACTGTGTATTCTAGCTGCTTACATTCCATATATGTTTTTATCGTCTATTAGGTGGGAGTGGTCTGTAACAATGCCCAAATAATTGAAGGTAATCTGAGAGGCCAGCCGACCGAAGGTTCTATTCTGGCATGTGCGATGAAGGTAAATATCGTAAAACAGTGCGATAATCGATGTTAAAAAAAACACAAAAATAAATAAATAAAACAAAAGAGCATCGAGACAGTTGTTGCAATCTAAATTTATGTACTGTATTTCCATTTCTTCCAGATGAATCTCGAATCACTTCGCCACCACTACACTCGGATACAGGAATGGCCTTTTAACTCGGATACCAAAACAATGACAGTGAAATGTTCACCACGTTACAACTCTGAACAGACAATTTTCTTCATGAAAGGAGCTTTGGAAAAGATATTACCACAGTGTGTTAAGTATTACTACAGGGGAACTGAGCAGCCCTTGACACCGCAACAACAGCAGGCCTACATTGCACAAGCTACTAGAATGGGTACATCTGGTTTAAGAGGTATATCTAATTTTATAGCACTGTTAATGAATAGCAGATGTATTGGGGTGGGGTTAGGGCCCATGTACCCTAAATATATTGTGTTTGGCCACGATTTTAGGCCCTTAGACCCTGTTACAACAAGTTTAGTTTAGCCACCACATTCACTAGTGATTGATATATTGTAACAAAGGAAAGGGGTTAAATCAAGTGTGAGTTCATTGTGAACTTTGCAGATTTTGGACAACTTAAAAATTTATGTCCCTAATTGTGACACTTGTAATTCACTTTTAATTTTTAGTCATAACGATGGCGTATGGAAAAAGTTTATCAGACTTAGTTTTTGTTGGAATGGTTGGTATTATTGATCCACCGAGAGAAGGTGTAAGAGAAGCAATAGAAACGCTACAGAGCACCGGAGTACACATCAAAATGCTAACTGGCGATGCAGAAGAAACAGCAATTGCTATTGGTCAGTGTTAAATTAGTTTATCACTAAAAATCTGAAAGAAATCTTATGTAGTATGTAGGAGACAGCACATGTGTGTTTCCGTTTCATACTGCCACTTACATGGTTTGTTTTTATAAGTGAATGAAGTAGGATAGGTCTTAACTATGCCTTAACTACCTTTGTTTGTAGCCAGTAGACTTGGTATGTATGCACAGGGGTGCAGAGCAATATCAGGAGAACAGATAGATCAGATGGACATTAGCCAGTTACAGATGATGATACACAGTGTGTCCGTATTCTACAGGGTGAGCCCGAGGCATAAACATAAAATTGTAAAGGTAAGTTATCTCCTTTATTTAAGGTATCTTACAGAATACGAAAACAACATCCCAAATAACGCATGCTGTACTTTTACTATATGACTATTTACATGTACTTTGAAACATTTTTCTAAATTTCTTTGTAGGCCTTGCAGAATAATAATTACGTAGTAGGAATGACAGGAGATGGGGTGAATGATGCTGTAGCATTACGCAGTGCAGACATTGGTATTGCCATGGGAAAAACTGGCACCGATGTCAGTAAAGAAGCAGCAGACATGATCCTAGTGGATGATAACTTTGCTACTATCATGTAAGTTCACTTTTGTCGTATACATCCACTTACCATTATTTAGTGAGAACTAAAACTTGTTTGTTCTCTCTTACACGACACTTTTTGGGTGACATATTCAAGTATTATATATGTAATTGTATCTCTGTTGGGTGACACCCTCCCTTTTATGACACCTTTGGGGAGCAAAACTTGGGTGTCGCTCAAAACAGATAGAAGGGTCAACCAGAAAATAAGTATTGGGATATGATAAATTTCTGATAACCAGAACATTTCATGTATTCTTAACCCTCACATATTAGTGTACATGTCACAGTGAGCTGGTTTAATATGATGTTAGAAACTTACACTTACAGGTCAGCCATCGAAGAGGGCAAGGCTATATTTCACAACATACGGAATTTTGTGAGATTTCAACTTAGCACGTAAGTCAGAGATAATTTATTTTCCAATTTATTTATTTTGCCAAGACAAAATTCCTGTAACGTACCTTTACAATCTTTAGATACATGTAACAACTATTTGAATGGGAATTATTTTAAAATATCTTGCCATTTTAGGAGTATTGCAGCATTAACTCTGATCACCCTGTCCACAGTAATGCACTTGCCAAACCCTCTCAATGCTATGCAGATACTATGGATAAATATTATCATGGATGGGCCCCCAGCTCAAAGGTAAAATCCTCAAAGTTTTCTGCGTACTTGTTTTTTAGTTCATCTGAAACTATGTGTCATACGAAAAGTTTTGCCACAACTGTTAAAGTTTTTAAATTCGTTTGTCATTCATGATGTGTACACAACAGTTAATTTTGTAATGTTCTGCTACGAAACTTCAGTCTTGGTGTAGAACCAGTTGACCATGATGTCATTCGCCAGCCACCAAGAAAAGCCAAAGATCCGATCATCAGTCGACATCTCATCATAAATGTAGTTATCTCAGCAATGCTCATAGTCTCAGGAACTCTCTGGGTGTTTTGGAGAGAAGTAAGTATTTCAGAATCATTAAATTATTTGCAAAGTCAGAAATTATACACAGTGCCTTTTCTCGTTGAGATTATATTTACCTGTCTAATAAGGTGGGAATATAACAGTCGAATTCAGTGACAGAAACCAATGATATTTCTCTGGTTAAGTCGGTTTTTAAAACAATGGAATACATCTATGAAAACATACAGTTGAATTGTAATATTTTGTTGCAGATGAGTGACAATAAAATAACACCACGGGACACCACTATGACGTTCACATGTTTTGTCTTTTTTGATATGTTTAATGCACTTAGCTGCCGTTCACAGGTAAGGAGCCTATTTGAATATCTTTCACTTAAGTAAAACAACTTTCAAGTCGTTGAAACAACACACAGGTCGCTTCTAGTCGTTATTTTCAAGATATAAAGATATATGTGTATCAGTGAAGTCGAGCCGTTTTATAGTTCTAGGCAATGCATTTTTTTATCTTTTGCAGACCAAATCCATTTTTACGATCGGCTTCTTCACCAACCGTGTGTTCATAGCGGCCGTGGGAGGTTCGATTGTTGGGCAGCTGGCTGTTATTTATTTCCCTCCCCTTCAAAAGATATTCCAAACAGAAGCTTTATATTTCAAAGGTAAGTGATTCGCAATGATACGTATCGACGCCTTCAACTTTATTCTGTACTTGTATACATGAGGGCTTGTGTCTTTTGAAAATAGGAAAAACGAAGGTTTCAGTCTGTAACGTGCTGTAGTCGATATGATGCGAGAATAACTACATTAAACCCGATTTCGCGGAATATTGTGGGAAACTCCATCAAAACTACGGGAAAATGCGTAATAAACCGGAAATGACGTCATTTGTGACATCGCTAGTTGATTACGTCATAGGTCACATGATGCACATAAACAAACAATCAAAAAAAAAAGTATAAAACAGCAGGGTCCTAATGTTCCAATCAGAGGATCAAATGGTTGTGCTACAGGGAGCATTGTCAATTGGTAATCGGAAGTCTTGGTCAACTTCACAGGTAATTTTCATTTAAAATCTTATATAAAGCAACATAATAGGGAATGTTTATAGTAATAATCTCTATTTCTTGATAAAGATGTATCTAAGTAATGGGAATCTATTATAAAACTGGGATT
>JBCAUI010325630.1:0-15241 GCA_038406195.1 Haplosyllis anthogorgicola | reverse complement strand
CCCCCCCCCCCCCCCCCCCCCCCCCCCCCCCCCCCCCCCCCCCCCCCCCCCCCCCCCCCCCCCCCCCCCCTCCTGATGCCAATATACCAAATTACCAATATACATTCACGTAACAGAACTCGGCTATCGCCAAAGGAACGATCAAGGTTCATAGAGCGACACATGATGTTTATTTAATCGCTGATTTTTCTTGTTGAAATCCAAGGCAAAAATTGTGCGTAGAAGAACATCTATGTAATGTACCAATAGTCACTTCAACCACACCCTAATCACGAAAGGCATACATCGTATACATACCTGCATAGAAACCTAATAAAACACTATATTAATTACATAGCCTCATTTTGCAGGATCAAGGGGACAATACATTACAAAATATATTATTCACTTATGTTCAAAACATTTTATGAAGTCAAAAGTGCAAATTAGGATGCTTAACGCTTAAGTAAAGTTACGTCAAGTTAAATGCCTGTGCAAAAATTAAGAGGTAGATTAAATAAAAAACCCTGAGAACCTTTGATTAATGTCAGTTGAAAAGCCAATATTGTTAGAAAGATGTTTTACAAAGACATTTAAGGTATTTTTACAACTTCGCAAAATGTTTCACTTTTGAAATGGCGTTAATAAATAAAGCGCTTAAACGATGACAAATCTGGAATACTGGACCAAAATAATCCAAAGGTTCATTCGAATAGGAAAGAAAATTGTTCAAGTGAGGAAACAGTGAATTCTGCATCTAAAAGTGCCAAGGACGTCACACGTCATGTGACAGACAAAATGGTGGCATGAAGTTTGTTAGCCGACAGATTTATCTATAATAAATATAAAGGGATATTAAACATCCAAGCAGCAGAACTGCTGCTGAGTTGAGTATCAACCTCCACGAAACCGGTTCCTTCAATCTGGACAGTCTAGTTTCGATATCTTCTTCTTCCTGAAAACAAAGAAAAATTAATGTCATATTGTCATTTAGTAATATTTATCTGAAACACTAGGTAAATACGTGCTTGTTCATTTTCTATTTTTATTTGAAAAAAAAAGAAAAATAAATAAATTTGCAGCACATAGCAAAGGCAGATCTAGATCTATTGTTCACAGTTGAATAGCAAGCCACAATTTTTCTAGATATTAGACATCTCTCACCTGTTCCAAAGAATCGCTCCTGGGAGCAATGCCACACAGATCTATCAGGAGTGCTTTAAATTTGGACTTTTCAGCCGATTCCTCATCATGGTGTCCATCTACGTAAACAATATAGGAGGATTTTCATTAGATACGCAATGTTAACATATTCGTATTCTTTACGTAAGAACAGGCAAGTTGGTAAGCAAGAACATTGCATAAACAGGGACTCTTGAACTGTTGATGTCCCACTACGGTTTCCATTCAATAAGACAAATTACTTGGTGACAAAGAATTGGTTAGGTACATCTGCTGCTAAGTCATTACTGTGAACAATGTTCTTTCAGTTAATATAACCATACCTGTCACTTTAATTACGCTAATACCGTTCTCTTGTGCGGGAAGGGAAGGATTTCAGTCATGTCTGTAAATCTGTCGTTACCCTTCTGACCAATAAATGGATCACTCTCATTGGTAGGGCAATGTTATATGAAGGTGAAGGTCATTTGAAGGTAAAGATTTTATTGTTATTTTTTGTAATTTCTTTTGTTTTAATTTTTGTTGTGTTTTAATTAACAAAAATGCGAAGTTTGATGTCACAAGAGTTTGTTCCCTTCGTAGATGAGACAATTCATTCACACGAGAGTTGTTTGTCAGTTGATCACGCAATGTGCCACATTATTTGGAAAACCAAATGACAAAAACGGATAAAAGAAAATGTTTATACCCTTGTAATAATCTTTTTCGTGCTCATCCGTGCTTTGGAGCAGAACGTTTTCTTGTGCCGACAATTGTTTTATTTTCATGTCCGAAGTGTTGTCAACTTTCGGCTTTTTGTACCTCGACCAAAATGTTACACCAGGCAACTGTAGCAAAATATTAAGGCAATTTATATATTTCCATATAAAAATAATTCATTTCATTATCATAGATTATTGAATGTAATAACGAACTTTGAATTTTGCATTGGAATACAAGTAAATTATACTAACATCTTTAAGATGAGATGGTCCAGTAATTTCGCAGACGATTACACCAACAACCAATCCAAGGGCAAGTTGCATTGTAGTGAAGTAATAAGGATGAATATCCTTCACAATGAATGGTCTGGTATCGAGTTCTCCGCATGGCGGTGCTTGATAAACAGAATCCAATACAAAGCGTATTGTGCCAGGAATAAAAGCACCAAGCAGAGCTGAGAATGCACCCTGAAATCAAAATATGAACATATGGTAAACATTGGATTTAAAAATAAAAATTGCATTTAAAATCAGTTGCATTTTTAATTAGCACCCTTTGCATGCACAAACTGCTCTTTTCTTTCTGTCGCGAATCAATGGAAACATACTGAGGGGACTGACGTTTACTTTAGTTTGGTATCGTTCGATAACATTCACTCAAGCAAATGTAATCAGCAACCATTGTCATGCAAGCCAAGGAGCAGGTTCTTACCACAAGGTTACATCGAGGCCAAAATGCGGCCAACAAAAACACTACACTGATTGGAGACTGGAGGTAGCCCTGCATTCCAGTGAAGTACTTGTAAATCTGTCCTCCTCCTGCATTGTGAAGCATATTCACCCAACTGACACTGATTGCAATGGCCACAAGCACGCTCAGCCTTACAGAGAAAAATTAAAAAAGTTAAATCAAATGTAACAGAATGAAAATCCATGTGATAGAGATTGAAAGATAAAATTAACTATTTTTGGATGGCAATAAATTGTATACCTGCCAACAATTAGAAGTTCTCTGGATTTAGCTTTTGGACGCAATCTGGACCAGAGATCCATGGTGAAACAAGTGGCGACACTATTAAATTGAGATGTAAGTGAACTGATCACAGCAGACAAGAGCACTGCCAACATCAAACCTCTCAGACCTGTACAATAAAAAGTTTGTCATTCACATAACCAATTTAACTTTTCAAGGCTTTATTCTTGTGAAGTAATTTTTCTTTCAGGCTTGTCATTATAACTGATTTTTTTGCTCTGTCAAGAACAACATGGGACACTGTAGCCATTGGACGAATTGCTTTTATCCATGCTTATTCTTCAAGGATCAGCAAACCATTTCCTTTGTTGGAACTCCATTGGGCGTGATTATTTGATCTGTATACTTTTATTCGTTCATAGAAGGACTTTTCGTCTTGCAGTCTTTGTTACATGTTTTAATAAATACAATACCTATGGGCAACACTTCCATGACGAGAGCTGGATATGCTGTATTGGAACAACCGACTTTGGAACCACAAACTGCCATACACGATTCCTCATCTGCACATGCCACCGAATCTGACAATTATGTAACATTAACTAACTAACATCAAATAACAAGACTGTTATGATATGCCTAATTATGTTCGAATTTAACTGTAAATGATAGCTCACAACACGAGTTATTTCGCATGAAACAATTACTCTTTCATTCCCTAAGGGGAACTCACTTGGAAGAAGAATTCTCGCAATCATGCCTGGCATAACAATAAGGTACATGGGTGATATTTTGAGTATTGCTGCCATTAGCGCGCCACCTTTAGCGTGGATAAGATTCTTCGCCGCAAGTGAACGTTGTACGATTGTCTGCAATAAGAATAAAATACAGTCGAGTGTTTTAACTTGTGATGACAATGCTGAAAGTGATGCCAATTGAAAGTAATGAAGAACATAAAATGTTTATTCGGATGCCCTTTTATCATTCTCTCATGGTTTCTTTTGGAGAGGCCATTGTCTTTACATATTCAGAACGCTTAGTGATCGTGGTGGTTGTCTTTCAAGGCAGGTGGTCGAAAATATAAAAATATTCAATGGCTATATTTAGTGCAATGTGGCCACCAATTTCGCTACGTAAGCTTCATTCGGACATACCAAATTTGCGTTTTGCGTACCCGGTGTCAGAGGACTCGTATTCGTTTTTGTAACCGTACCTGAAACGCACACCAGTATGAGACAGATCCCAGTAAACTTCTGATAAACATCCCAGGCCAGGGAAAGTCTGAATGAACGGGATCTCTGAAAAATAAGTCATTTATGTGGTTGAATTGACAATGAATTATTAAAGCACCTATTCCAAAGGATACATAAGGCAAGAAGTTTTTGTAGATGTTCAAAATTAGGACCTACCAAGATATTTAAATTTGCATCCGCATAAGTTACGCACTAAAAAACACCCATAGCATCTTATGCTAAGTACATAACATCTCCTTTCGGGATTAAATTATGGGATTTAACTTTGGCCGCCGATAGGTAAATTTTTTTGTCTTTTACAATCTCTATTCCCGTACTAAAATTTGAAAGTAATTCCATTGCAGCAAGAAACTGTCGTACCTGAATATATGTAATGCGTCACTTCTCGGTAGACCACACGTATTATTAGTATCATTCCGTAGCCAGTAACTGTCAGGAATTGCCTGCATGTATTTTTCTTCCATAGCTTTCATTCCTCCTACCCTGATGAAACCTGCATAAAATGAAATATACATGTTAAGTTTACTTATTGCACATTGTAAAGCAACAAACTTATTGCGTTGAGTAATTTTCTGTGTGACTATTTTTTTTAAATAGTGTGACTAGTTTTTAAACAATAATCAAAATGGGTTCAAATGGATAAACTGTTAGCCAAAGTCAGTATCTGGCTGTAACAGTTTAACAAGTGAAGGCTTAAACCTACCAACGATGGTAAGGACAAGGCTTCCCAATATCATAATCACAACTTGAATGGCATCGGTGTACAAAACCGTCAGTAACCCCCCTGCAGAAGTAAATATTAAATGCAAATAAAAATAAAGATCACAAGTGTACTTTTTGTAATGCAGAATTGATTCCTTTTTTGTTAACTGGTGTGATATCTAATTGTAATTTTTTTTCTTGCCTAATATGGTGTAAACGGCGGAAATTCCCACAACAAGGAATACCCCAACATAAATGTGCCATCCAAGAGACTGCTGGATGAATAGTCCTCCTGTGTAGAGATCAATCTACAATTTAACAATGAAATTAGGACCGTGCGACATGAGCTCATTGGCAAAAATATAGGCCCTTAAATCTTGGGAAATACATACAGGCAAATATCTAAATAATGCTTTTGATTATTTTTAATTATGTGGCAATCAAACTAAAAACTTATGTGATGTTAAAAGTAACAATTGGTGAATGCATGTTGTTGAAGTCTGCAAGTTCTCAAAAAAGTTACAAATAGCAAAGAAGAACCAATTGGCCAAAAGCAAAATAAACGTGTATTTACAATTGAATTCAATTAAAAAATATGTTTATCATATTTCCGAAATTCGGTATTAACAATCTTTTAAATACATAAATCGATATTAATATTTAACGTACTGATCACACAGATCTATCACAAAAATCAAAGAGCAATCGATCATCTCAAATCGACAGAGACAGGAGTTCTAATACCGTAATTACATTTTTACCGCCCGCGTATGCGGGAAGGTAATGTTTTCAGTTTTGTCTGTGTGTCTGTGTGTCTGTCTGGGCTATAACTTTTGAACTGATTGACCTAGAAACTTCATTTTTGGTGTGTTGATACATCTCTATAATATCTAGGTCAAGTTTGAGTATCAAGGTCATTGGGTCAAGTTCAAGGTCACAACAATAAAAAGTGTCCAAATTTTTAGTGTTGTCTACTAATATCACATGTTATGATGTTTGAAACAGTTAAATGGGGCCAAGATCAAAATATAGGTCAAGGTCATTTGAAGGTCAAGGTCATTTGAAGGTCAAATTTCTAAATTTTTGCAATTTTTTATGTTTTAATAACTATTTGCATTTTAGTTACTATTTGCATTTTAATAACTATTTGCAAAGTTGGCGGTTCAGCCTTTGATTGGAAGGCATTCTTGTTTAATTTACATTTATCATTGTAGCTAGATGTCACCACGTCCATCACGGACTAAAACACAGATAAATCCCCTGGAACTTATCTTGTGTATATTTTTAGTGATTTGAAGAAAGCAACTTAGATAGCCTCACAAAATAAAACTATGTGCCGTTAAGATTAGAACATTTTGAGGGCCCGCCTGCTTTTTCGTATCTGTACTTCACTCCCAACATCGCTCAGAAATACAGACAGATCGCCTCTCATTGATACTCATGATCGCAATCTGAAAATAAACTTAGTGCAAGGCGGACGTCTGTTTCGTCATATGGACTATTACATTGATGAGAGTAAAAACACATCTGTATCTGTCCAACCGCTGTATTATTTGAGAATGTACAATAAGAAAATAAAAAAATTACCATTGATAATAATTCAAGGTATAAGTATGTCAGGCGAGTAATTTTTATTTTGTTCGATTACTTTACTTCAAAATGTAGTTATTCAGAGCGCTGTTGAAGGAAAGCACAAGTTTAAGTGACATAAGTCTTGAAATAGAAAGTCATTGTCTTTGCAGTACTTTTTAAAAATAATTTATTTTTTCTCTTCCTTTTGTAAAGCAGTAGCTAACGTAATCCAACAAATTAAAATAACTCGGCTACTTTAATTAAAGTGAAGAAATTAATTAAGTTAATTTGCCCCATTCTCTTTTGTATTCATGCTAATCTGTACAATAAATACTCACAGGCATAATACAGTTCAGGGTTGTCAGAATAAAGATTAGGCTGACAAGCATGCGCAGTTTGTGTCCATGTCCGAATCTCTTGGATAAGTATTCAGGCAGGGTGTAAACCCCACAGGCGAGATACAGGGGCAAAAATGCCCAGGTCATCAGCAGGATCAATGGAATAGCCTTAAACAGAAACAATATGGCATGGTGAATAGTCTACAATTGGCCATATGACATAAACGGTTCTATTCTCTTGCCTGGTACAGAAACACATATGTAAAGAGTTGGATTATTCGAGACATGTGATAAAATGTAATCAGTTTCATTCAATTCTACTTACATTCCATTCAAAGGGAATAACAGCGTATCCAGAGGCAGCGCCCGCTCCAGCCTGACCGATCAACTGTTGACTGCTGATATTGCTTGCAAAAAGGGACAGTCCGATCTGATCAAAATAGATGAATAATGAGAATAATGAGGTAACTGACAAAGCTGTGATCGATATGAAAATCAAATCATTTAAAATTGTTCAAGCTATTGTTCAAAGAGAAATACACAAGAATTGAGGACGTGGTAACTTACTGGCCACCATGTTGCACTCCTTCCAGCTAAAAAGTAACCCTTGAGGGATTTCTTTTCGGACCGACACATTGACTAAGAGTAGAAAAATACTTTCATGAATGAAATAACAAGAATTGCATGTTGAGTCTATTGCGAATTGCTATTTTGCATTGTTATCTTTGTTTTGTCACCAGTCCGCCAATAAAAGATCGCTTGATAACAGAACCTGATTGAGGCATAAAGAAGTGTGGGCCTTCTTGACTGGGACTGTCCCTTCTTGAAAGATTTATATTTAAGTAATCTATTTGGCCTGTCTTCCATAAAAAGATGCATAATATTCTCACGATATAGTAAAAGTTTTAAGGAAACAGTGTCAGTGCATTTGCTTTACTTCGATCAAACTAAACCTTTCCAAGCCATGAAAAAATTAAAGGTGGGAAATTTAATGCTTTTCTTTCTTAATATTCTGAGCAAATATAATGGAACACCAGCTTTAAGCCATGCATCTAGGCATCTTGGGAAAATAACAGGACATAGAGACAATAGAAATTCGAAATTACACGATAATTTTACCGATTAGACAAATTAGCCTATTTTGCTAAATATAAGAGAAAAGTTTACAAATGAATCAAATAAATACAAAACGATTATGCAAACGATTGTGAAAGTTATTCTTTACACAAAGACATTTCTGCTCTTGGATACGCATTCTTGCTTATCTGAATAATGAGATTTATGTGACATCCGCTTCTTGGCCAAATATGAAACAGGTATTGTAAAAAAATTCAAAATACAAAAGCAAGCATAATTCTTACCCATATTCCTATACATGCCGTTAACACAAAGTACAGAACCAATGCTAGTATATCTCCCCAGTGCCCTAGTGATTTGTTGTAGTTTTCCGACTCCATTGTAATTTTCAAATCGAACGCTTTCCTGCAAATTAAATGAGCAATTATGTGTACATGCGTCTTTTGCAGTTACCAATACACTTTTCGCTTCAGTGATCCACACTGGGTTAACATTTCATAGTCATCTGACAAGTCACATTGTCTACACGGTTTACATATCCAATAGGTCAAGGTCTGAATAAATACAAAAGAGAATGTAGGCCGAAGAGAATTAATTTAATCCACTGTCCATATATAGTCACTATTCGCCACGCTGAACACATCAACCAAACATGACCTATCTCTTTGTCGAATTTATGGTTTGGGCTTCTAGAAGGATCCTTGTAGATTTAAAATATCATGCATATCATTTTTGCAACAATCGTTCAATTAATCTTTTACAGGCCATTTCACATGAAAATCAAATTATCTACAATTTGGTCCTCCAATGATTAATGCTTTAGTTTTATGTTTGTATAATTATAACCTTTGTCAGGCCATTTAACAAGAAAAGTATATTATCATATGGTATCAAAAGGATAATTTATTGCGTTCCGACAACAATAAACAGATAAAACAGACAAAAAACAATGTTTCACACTCTGTAAACACGGTAAAATTACCACATCCCGTACATTATTCATCAATCAATATAAACAGATTATACATCGCATGGAATTAAGCTAAATTACATGAACATGTCTACATTTATCAAATGTAAATTTTTATCACCTTATTTTGTCGTCAGTTTTGCATCATGGTTTCAAGTCTAGTTATGTTGTCGATCGTCCTCAAGCACTGGAGTTTTTGATTAAGTGAGTGCACCTTTTGTAATTATCAGTTAAGCTGCCAAGCTAACTAAGATGATGTTCTGTTGGAATAAACATATCGATCAAATGCCTGAAGCAATCAAGCCGTGTCGAAAGTGCGCGTCGTACAAAACAATAATTATATCCAGGGTACTGAAAACACTGCGAAGCTAATTGCGCTTTTCTCACCAGTTAGCAATCAATGGTTCTTGTGAAACTTAGCGGTTATCATGAGAATTTTTTTTTTTTTCACGTCATTTATGATAGATGTTCAGACTCTTTTTGTTAGAGCAGCACAGAAAAAATACTCAGATTTTTAAAAAAAAAGGAAAAACATTCTAAACACTCCTGAGTATTGTAACTGGAGATTTAAGAAATTGATTAATGCTATTCTATGCCGATTGCACAGCGACTTTCTGTGGAAAGAGTAATTAACCTTAATGTTAACAGCAGAATGAGGTATACACTCTCTCATTTTTAGGTTGTAATGTCTACATTAGTAGGGTGAATTCTTTGATGTAACATTAACGTGGTAATGTTGCAAACTGTGGATCTGCATTTTAATTGACTTAACATAATGTACCAGTGTTAAATGTAGCGGACTGTTTGCGTAGCCTGATGTATCACCTTGCGTCGTAGATCGCTACGGTACTGCTTCATGGGCAGTTTTGTTATAACTTTGTTTCACATTATCTACCACCATATTTTTAGTTGAAAACTGTAGTGTTCACAGTGTGCACTTTGAATGGTTTAAACATAGCATTTGATAAATGTATAGATAAATGTACAGATTGGAGTCCAACCTTTAACGACGTAATAAAGGAATTACCTTTTCAAATGCTGAGAAGGCTACCGTCTTATCGTTAAACTAAACATCTTATTTCAAGTTAAAGCAATTTCAAATAAAATTGGGTCGGAGAAGTAAAGATTAATTCGAGTAAAATAATTATTGATTCTGAAGATTTAATCACAAAAGCAAAATTCGTTTTCCACACGAAAGTGACCAAACACGCCGACATCTTGTTTAGGAAAAGTATGTGCGTTGTTTCTTGAATTTAACAGACTGGAGAAAGTTTTTACAGCCTTCCTTGTTTATCAGACGAAGGATTTAATCAGAGCTCTTACAGAGGATAAAAAATCATGGTAACACACAAGTAAATTCACAATTTTTAAATTAAAAGTATTAAGAAACAGTCGAAAAATAAACGTAAATATTTTATTCTGTCATATAGGCCTAACCGTCATTTACATATTTATGTTTAAAAAAGTTATCGACGGATCATAATGCTAGTTACCGGGCCTCTTTCTACGATTGGTGTTACAATAATATCTGCTCTAGTGTGCGTTTGAACGTCATCCATTCTGCGTTCTGGAGACACCATAATCAAATCCCTCGTAACACTAGAAGAGCAATGGGCCTGTGTCTCCTGAAGCGCTTTAAATCCATGTGGACTAGTGTCTGGCTGAGTGAAAGATGGCGGTCTGTATCCACCTGGAGCTGGAAGTCCATCTGGAGTTGGTGGTATGTCTGTCTTCCATGGTCCATTGCTTACAATAAGATTTGGAGTCCTTGGACTTACGGGAAGTCTTGTATTTTCAAATGGCACAGGAGACCTAGTTTTAACAGTTTCTTGAGCATTGCTAACACCAGACACTTTCTTTCCCTCATCCCCTTTGAAAGCACAATCATCTGTTTTTCCATCTCCATCGGTAGAATTGTCACCACTCAGATAAGGCTTCCTGATCTCTCCCTGACGTTTATTCAAATCGCTTGTTTCCAAATATGGTCTTTGTACAGAATCCTTTTGCGCTTCTTGCTGCTTACTAGGACTTTTCAAAATAAAGTTGGGATTGTCAGGCATTGTGTGAATAACAGCATGTTCCTCTTTCGACGATTGCTTTTCTAATTTGCTTTTGGTGCTTAAATAGAGAAAGGAATAATTGTTATTACGATGCTGAAGAAAATTCTACACATATTTCTTATGCACTGTTGTCCAAAAAACAGAATCAAGCACTAAGTCTTTGAATTATGTTGATTGTTAGAAAAGAAATGCGTTATTTAAATTCTAGTCAATTTGAGCAAGTTTTGGTCACAAACATTTATCGTACCGTTGTTCTCCATTTGTTTCTTCCACGAGTCTCTCGAATTTATCATGTTTGGACTTTCTTTTCCCATCATGTTTGCGAGGATCTAAAAATGTGTTATGTACATCAACTCAGATTTCTCTAAGTCACTTAAAGTATTGAAATTATTCTCAAGGAAATGGTACCGTGTCATTAAACTGCGGACTCCGTGTGAAGTCATTTGCATTGCGTCACACTTGTCCCTGCAAAATTCGATATATTTTAATCGGAATTTACGATCGAATTAAGCGAGATGTCAAATTATCAGAGTTAGATAACATGTAGACCTAGAGTAGAACGGAATTTTGAATCGAATCACCAGGGATATCGATATATCCAAGATCGAATTCTGAGGGGACAGATATTAAAAGAGAATCCGGGTGTGCATGTAAGATCTTTGCTGGAAATGATTTTCAGGTTTCATTTTAAATTTTCAGGAAATTCGGAGGTACTTCTGAGTTTACTGACCTGTGACATTGTATGTTACAATCTGTTTTCCGAGATGCAACACAGAGCGGGAAGTGTGCGATTCTGGAGCTTTTAGCACCTGATCGATGTCGGGTGTGTCTGTTTCTGCAATATGTGTATACACAATCTATATTGGCAGCTGAATGTTTAACATAGGTATAGTTTCAAATATTTTTGTAGATCAAGGTCCATTTTATGGGACCACCATCAGTTTTAAAGTCAGAATGGATCTGCCGCCTCGTGCTTAATCTCATTCGCATGTTAAATTCTTAGTCCTTTAAACTGATTTGGCTCATAAGAGCTTACGCAACATAAGGTGGGGGAGGCGCTTAGTAGCCAGCCACGCTTTTCACAATTAATAAAATGTTTAAAAGTGGGAAATAAGAAATATTTGGATGCGTCCTAATGAAGTTTTTACTCACAATGCCGAATGATTACTTTCTCCCGTTTAGTCTTCTCTCTCAATAAATGAAATTTGCTCAGTATTTTTCATGTTAAGTAACAATAGGGATCATGCAACTGGTCATCATAAAATAACTAACATAACTAATTAATAGTTGTGATCATACCACTGAGCCGCACACTGTTGTAGATTTGTAAGTGACGGAAACTATCTTCACGCGAAACTCCTCTGAATCTTCCAAATCTCCTCTGAAATAAACAGCTAAACTTGAATCCCATTTTAGAAAGCCGAAACGTTTTTCACACATGCATATTTTGGTTAACAATTTGGGATTTAAAATAACTGAAAATTTAACACTTAACTGTAAATTATTTTCAGTGCTTTAATTATCACCATATTCTTACCCGCTTAGCGACCAGCTTCACCTCCTTTTTCTTTTCCTTATTTCGACTCAAACATTTCCTGGAAGTAAGAGGGAATACCATTTCAAAGGTATGCTTTCAACAAATGTTTTAGCTATAAATTACATGTACCAGGTACGTAAAAGTTGGAACGCATTTATACATATATACAACATACCACAATCCAAGTGAAATGCAAAATATCAGTAGGAAGACAGCAATGCCAATCACTACCTCTGTTGTCGCCCCATCTTCGTCAAGACTGCGCACCTTTCGATCTGAAATTTTATCAGAGGTGAATTCTTGTGGACGAACAACTGAGAAACAAGTGATAATTAAGCTGACTGTTTGGTTTATTAAGAAAGACCAAAAGGCCAAGCGTGTAAGCCTAAAACTGACTACAGTTGGTATCTAAAAACTGAAGAAATTTATTCAAGTGAAATTGTTGAATAACTTTTCAGTAAACATTTACACCTTTTGAATCTGCAACTGAAATTAATACTTATAAATATGCACATAAATGTAAATATAAGTCATAAAAATATCCAAGTGATATTTCGAAACAAGAGACATTGCACGTGCATGTGAAAATGATTACCTGCAGTGTCCGGAATTTTAATATTTGTGTTGTCAATGTCATACTTATCTTGGCTCTTAACAATCCCCAAAACAGCCAGGAACAAGAAATAAACACAAAACATTTCAACTTGAATTTCAAGTCAGCCGCTTTTGTTAATGTATCGGTTAAGATTGAGTAAAATAACACAACACGCATTGACCTGATTAATCGTTCTGGTGTATCGGGTGTTCAATTGTCTGATCAAGATGTTTTATTGACTGAAGGGTAAATCATTATTTTCTAATGAATTAATTAGCAATTTACACGAGGCCGAGTGTGGCTTTGTTTGGATCGGACTTTTGTTCCTGTTATAGTAATAAATCACAACAGATAAGAATGAAATTTCAGATTTTATTGGAAAAAATGCGTTGTACTTGTACACTTCTCCCCGGATATATCGATATCGCTTATGTCGATACTTTTTTTCCGCATCAAATTAATCGACCCTCATATTAATTGTTCTGCTTATATCGATGCTATTTTCCCGCACCAAAAATATCGATATATCCGGGGACAAGTGTACATATGTAGAATGTGGATTTAGACTAATGTTGAATGTTACATTTCTGCAATATCCATTATTACAAACGGAGTACTATTCACAAGACATGTTATCTTTTTGAAAATATTGTACTAACAGTGACATAAAGTAGTAACCGTCTCCGTTCTTTCTCTCGGATAATATGTGATATGAAGACACATTGTGATGCTGCTTACAAACTTTATAAATCAATTTCTTAAATGCTAGGATGATGACACTGTCTTTTTTGACTTTTTCTTCATGGCTTTTGGAGGTCCGAGAAATTTGAATGTAGTTCTGAAAGAAAAGAATAAATTATGCTTTTTTACACAGTCAGCTAATCACATGTCTGCGAAAACTTGAACAATTCCTTCCCTTGTTAAACACTGATGTTAGGATCATATTGTAAATTACACTTACAAATAACATAAAAAATGAAAAAGAAACATGGGAATTGATTTTTAGATATCAATGATTACAAAATAAATAATTGGTTTGAAACGGTTTGCATAATTTAATCGGTTAACTGGTTAAATCTTTGATACCCCTATTTTAAATGTGTTGGAAGCTTTTCCCAATAGACGAAAGAATTATTATGATTCCACATGGAAAAGTCATACTTACTGGCACGTGGAACAAATTGGGCTAAATGCACAGAATACTAAAAATGGAAAAAATACACGAATTTTTATTGGAATGAATTCAGTTTTCGAGAAGGACGGTTGATAACATCGTGTAGATTTAGCATATTTAGGAGAACAAAGTATTGATAACTACTGGGAAATACTCACTGGAGAGACACACAGAACAGACATAACCAATGTCAATAAGGTTTCTGTGACAGAAACATGCTGCTCTGTAATCTACTTGTACTTTTGGTGGCAGTGTTAGTTTCTTTCTGATGTTTGGATCTGGCAAGAAAACCCACTGAAAATAACCGGAAAAGTATACATATATACACAATTATATAAATAAACTACAATTATGATTCCAATAAATAACATAACTAAGGATAGTACTGCAAACTATATCGATACCTGTAAATATTGAAGAAGACCTGCCATCTGAGGTACCTTCAGGTATATTCCTCCGGTTATATCACAGGCTTGTTGTAATAATCCAGATTCGTTGTCTAAGATACATGCATCTATAACTATATTCTGCAAAAGTCCAAAAAATGATGCAATACAAAATAATTTGCATTACAATTGCATTTACAGTAACGAAATGCATTTCAGTATTAAATTAAACAATCTCTTAATTCTACTAATATTAATCAATATTTACGGAGTGTTGAAAATATATTTTCACAGTTTATATTCCCTTATACTTTGTATTATTTACCTGTTTCTGGGCTGTGAAGACAACATTCATAAAATTCATGTACTGTGAAGGATTGTCTTCTGATCCTTTAATGATCTTAACAAAGAATTACATTATTAGCTCAATATTACACAAGAACGCGTAATTAAAGAATAAAGTTATTTTTGTGTCATAATTTTTTTCAGAAATCGGTAGTAGGTAGAACTCCTTAAAGAATATTACCAAAATTCTGGACAATAAAGTTTCCCCATAGGTGCATTCCTTTTCTTTTCGATGAATATCTTATTCCGTTTGTTAAGGAAATACACAAACCATATTTAAGCATTAACCCTTTACTGCATTTAGTGTAATAAACCGTAATGTTGTCGTACCAACTTGCAGTACGGGAGGTCCGCGTTGAAAGTAAGACAACTAAACAGATTCAGTTGACAAAACGAC
>JBCAUI010325519.1:0-15244 GCA_038406195.1 Haplosyllis anthogorgicola | reverse complement strand
ATAGGACATAGGTGCATATGTGTGTAAAATATGAAGTCTCTATGATCAATAGTGTGCTCAGGGTGACTGTGCACAGATGACGATGACGACGACGACAACGGACACTTCATGATTCTGTACGCTCTTTGGCATATATGCCAAATGAGCCAAAAAGAACCAATTTTAGTAGTTGACCTAAAATAGTCCTCTTTTTAAAGTATTAATGCTAGTTATTTTATTAATAGTTGTATAAAATTTAGGCTAATTTACCTAAATTTTCGGGTAAAAATGATTGGATGAATTTCGAAAAACCTTTGCTGACTTTTCACACATTAACCAAACATTTTATTTTAACACAAATGCGGAGATTTTAGTCGTCGTTTAAACGTAAAGTGTTTATACCAGGGGTAAGACGTCTAAAACTGGGTGAGCAGGAACAAAATCAGTATCCTTTGAAATCATCTCTAAATCAAACCATCATTTAATGATATAGTTTGCCTACATTTCAGAAGAAGATAAGGATTCAATAGATGATAATGATACAGAGAATATTGTTACAGTTTTCATTTTATTAATGAAAAACTATTTACGCAATAGCTCATCACTTTTGGAGAGTTTGAAAACTCAGCTGTTGCATTTTCATCTTCTGAGAAGCTTTTGTATGCCTTACTCAGAATGCATGTGCATTTACGCAGGTTTCATGCATAGATATGAGCTCTGTTATGCCGTTTTTATTCCTAAATTACAATTAAAAGTTGCAAAATCGAGCAAATATTGTTCAGTTATTGCCAAATCATGTTCTGTTATCCGTGCATTCAGTGCATTTTGTCTTGTAGTCACCCATTTGCCGTCCCACCACCTGTTTACGGAGACAATTTCGAGGAATACAGACAGCGTAAGAAGACGAAAAGGCACAATCTACGTTTGAAACTTCGCTAGTTCTTGTACAGGAAATGTGTAAACTGTACGTTTAAATGTGACTATTAGTTTTGGTGTGGTGGGAAGTGTACCAGATGTGTCTACAAAGATCCCTACAAAGATAGAAACTGTCTGATCTACTGATAAAATTGGTCCATAAGACCTGAGCCCATTGGTAAATATAAGCCATGCTTTTGCATAATTTGTTAGTTGGGTATATTCAGCAGTGTTTGTTTCAGTTTGATGATAAATATATGGTCATCAAATTATGAACTTTGGTCGCAGGAATCTGGAAGAGGGGGGCTTTAGGGGTCTGTCCTCCCTGGCCCCTGTTAAACCATGTTTGGCAGTCATTTAGCCCCCCCCCCCCCCACACACACACTCCAACAACCAAGTTCTAGATTCACCACGATATTAAAAGGCTTTTGAATGGAACACACTGATGTTTAACATGAGGTCAAGATGACCTGATTCCTACGAGAGTTTTACATCAGTACACAAGTGTTTAATTTTTCAAATTAAACAATACCCCCAACAGATCATTGATTCCATAAGCTCACAGTCCAATGAGTCAAAATACAAAAATATTTCTTTTTTTAAAGCGGTGTTATCATGTCAGTTTCTAGGAACAGCAAAGCTACAAAAAAACTCTTACCTCGTCCTAGCCAATAATGAACAGTTATTAGTACGTTAGAATTACATGTGGGTACACGAAGCCTATAATCAACTCAAAGAATGAAAGGTCTTTCTGACAGGTACCATATATTAAAGGAAAAATATTGGAAGGCAACTTCTGCATATTGCATTATCGCTTATAGAATTTCCGAATCATTAATGAACAGGGTACTACAGGAAGCGTTCGATTTATTATTATTTAAAAATACATGATGAAAGGTTACATAATGTAAGATATATATTTTTCCTTTCACATATATAAAGTTGGTGACATTTCTTTCCAACTTTTAGACCGTGCATACACCGCTTATGTACATTTGTCATTAGGGTATACGGGGGCGCAGGGGGCGTCCCCATCCCTACGGCCTAAAAGTTCTTCATTTTCATGCAGTTTTTGCCGAAATTTGGGCGAAAATAGGTGAAAATTGGGTTGGCGTCCGCCCCCCCCCCTACGGGAAATCCTGGATCCGCCACTGTTTGTTACAATTTGTAGGCTTTTTTTACCGCTGAATGAGGTCGTTAACAGTTCTCCCGCACCCTCTACAATTCAATTATTTTTCACCCTTTAATCTTTTTGAGGTGCTTGAAAGACCTCGCACAGTAACAAAATTGAGAAAGAAACGTCACCAGTGAAACGATAAAAATGAAATAAATAAGACATAACAAACGTACCTCTCTGAGTTTGGCGAGGTGGACATTAGGGCTGATACGGAAGGGTTTGTTTGCATTGGGGTCAGACTTGTTCAGACCTTGTATAATATCCTTCTTTATGTCATCCTCTCCATCGGACGAATCCTACAATCATTACAGATTATAACTATGTTAAATACGTCGTAATGTTGTTAAGTTAATGTAGTTGATATATGCGTATGATCCAGTTATGTATTTAATGAACTTGAATTATGAACTTGTTTACTATCTCTATTAAAGCTAATTTATTATCCCGTGCTATTCAGCACGGATATTGGAGATACAATTTAAGATTTACGACATATGTCTGGCTCAAAATATTACACATGAATTTTCCGATTCAGGAATTTTATTATTGCTGGCCACGTATCATCTTGCCCTAAAAACATAAATAGTGTTCGAAAATTCTGGGTGTAACATTTGCGTGCATAAATAATACTTTAGGTAAACGAAGTGTATGCCCTGAAAATAATGAATTAAGGAAGTTTTTACCAATGTAAATCAGCCAGGAAATCTTATTTGGAATAAAATAAATGTTGGGAATTTTCAATTTATTAACATACGAAAAAAAATAATAACTTGTTTGTTTACAATAAAATTTCGCTGTTACTCTTTCCAACGTATTGAAAGCTTTTGCGTGATATTATAAACCTGATTTTTTGCTTCTACAAAATTCGCACTGCATGATATTCGTTTATTGCCTCTGGGTGCTAACAATAAACGCCAATTTCAATGCGTTTATTTTTAGCGACTGCAGTTCTCGGCCTGTTACTGTTATGGTGTATTAGAATTGTCACGTTTTGGAAAGATATTATCTTGCTGATTTGTTTAATTGTCCCATTTAATTGTCCCAATGAGCAAAAAACAAACAAATATTAACTGAAAGTGAAAGTTAACTGAAGTACCATCCTTGTACTGAGAGAAGCCTGGTCAGCACTCTACGTTCCTTGTTAATATCACAATTGTTTTAAAAGATACACAGCAGTAGTGTGCAGGGCTACTTTGCAGTAAATATGCGTGCAAACGTTAAAAATGGTTGTCAGAAATTATTACAACCGATTTTGGTTCAACACAGACCTTACCTTTTTATTCATTTTCAGAAGCAATGGGAACAAAACATTGAATAAACTGTAGAATGTTTTGGCTGGAAGACGTATGAGCAAGGGTTGCGAAAGATCTGTTGAGCTACAATCTTGTTCACTGTTTTTCGCAGTCTGTCTCGACAAAGTGCTGTTAGATAGGTAGTTTTCACTGAGTATCATCTTCAGTGATAGGTTTGGTTAGCAAACGAGAGGCAGCCTTCGAAAAGGCATCTTAACCATCTTCAACACACACGTAAAGAACCAAAGTCTAAACGGACAACTATTTTTGGTCAGTTGGTAAAAGAATGTCGATACTTTGTAAAATTTCGTGCGTGTGACTTAACGGTACATCAAACTAAGACTTTCGCATCACCTGACATAACTTTTTTTGTTGGACCAAGGTTCATTTGTATGGTCACTGATTTCCCTGTTTTGGACTTTGTGTGACCTTCCCCATGGATTTTAAAGCCAGAGTGGTTCTCTCGCCTGCACTCTTTCCTGCTTGATCCCAAAAGTCACGTCTATTATCCACGAATATATTGGGTGTACATTGTACAAGCATGTATACAGCGGGTTGCCGGCCTCACTTTTCACATACTTTTTTAGTCTATCACGCTTTGCGTTGATAGACTTCTGTGGATGGCAAGGTGGTTTGCCTATTGAGTAAAAAGTGGGTGTATGGAGCCCCCCCCCCGAGGAGAGGAAGGTGGCAGGTGAGGCAGCTTGACCTTGTACCATGCTGGCACAACCCAATGCATGCGTATGGACCCCCACTCCTTCTTACTACTTTTATACCTATCAGGAAATACCTGCTTTTTTCATTTTAAATTTCACTCCACAAATCTAAACTGCAAAATTAATGCATCCAAATGATTTGATGTTTATACATTTTGGAGAGTTAGTGTTCATTTAAGCTGCATGAAATTCCACATTTTGCAATGTAGCAATGTAGTTTATTGAGGAATGACTTTAAATTTAAATCCACGAATATTGCCCATAAAATTAATGCATCCAAACTTTGAAGAGTAATAT
Organism: Haplosyllis anthogorgicola; assembly: GCA_038406195.1. Lineage (NCBI taxonomy): Eukaryota > Metazoa > Annelida > Polychaeta > Phyllodocida > Syllidae > Haplosyllis > Haplosyllis anthogorgicola. The sequence goes on along the minus strand of JBCAUI010325519.1, from coordinate 10,868 downwards.
TGCATAACTAGACATCATGGAAAATTGATCTGCATGTATATTATGCCACATTTTGTGAGACAAAGTGCATTATGGGATATGTTTTAGGAAATTAGTTCAGAAATGGTCCAAAACTGAGTAAAAATACATCATAATTGAACAGGACCTATGCAGCAGTGCTTCCTAGATCCTAATCTATCCCTACACCAAGTTCCAGGACTCTAGGACTACATTTTCTGGATAAAATCAATAAAAACTGTCACATATTGAAAACTGCTGATCGTAGAGACTTCTAACCACCCCCACCATTGGATTTGACATGCCCCAAAACCTACATGTGGGGATTTTCAAGCCTTTTTGGGCACTTCTTCCCAGTAAAAATCAACATTTTCTGTTTTATGCATCCCAATTTTACACCCTAGCACATTTTCTTAATTTTGACAGGGGAAAAAACATTTTTTGGCAGTAGTTTCGAGTCTCTATGATAATCAGTTCGTGAGATATTGCAGTTTTTGGGAAAAAGTGGTCCAAAATGGGGTAAAAATGCATTGTAATTGATTTTTCACCCAGAAAAACTGCCTTGATATTGTCAGAATCCGTGTTTAGATGTATTTTGACATGCTGATCACAATGGTACCTGTTAAAAGTCTGCACTGTCAATAGTTTTTGAGATAGATTTCGTCTTTCCCCTTAATATTGAGAATTTGATGAAATGGACATCAAATTTGGAACCCCCGAACCCCCCTCCCTCCATACCTCCCAAAAGGATTTGACCAATGTTTTGTAATGTTTTTTGAAAAAAATTTGCCACTGAATGTAAAAAGAAAATTCACCTTTAAATTGAATTTAAAGTGATGTGTTTGAGTCAAAAGAGCACATAGTTGGATTTGAAGTGACACATTTGGGTCAAAAGGCAAATAGTTGTATTTAAAATGATGAGTTTGGGACAAAACGGCACACAGTTGGATTGGAATTGACGCGTTTGAGTCAAAACGGCACATAGTTGGACTCAAAGTGACATGTTTGGGTCAAAACATCACATAGTTGGATTTGAAGTGTCAAAACATGTCCATCATCCCTCAAATTCCTCCATATTCATCTCTTGGGGGGGGGGGTAGGTCTGCAGATAGACCTGTTTGCATGCATTGGGTTATGCCAGCTTATTGTCCAAGGTCAGTATGCCTCACCTGCCAGATCATGTTCAAACTTGTCCAGCAGCAAAGGATCTTGGGAGAATTTTTTTTTAATTTTTATTATGGGATGTACTTGGCAGCCATTTTGCTTGTTATTGCAAGGAAGCAAGGAAGCAATTTCTGGAGTTTCTGCACAGTGTGATAGACATTTTACCCAGCCTAGCCAGGTAATTCTCTCGTTTGACAAATTCTTGAGAGAGTTTAATTGATATAAGGCAAGTCTAGCCATTGTTCTACAATTTCAATTATGATGCAGACCAAAATGGTATTGCCCTTGTATCAGGAACTGCACTGATTATGGTTAAGCACACTGATATCAGTATACTACACCTACCAAAATTGGTATCACTGCCACACTATAAATGGTAGACTCACCAAAAATGGTACTGGTGTAGCTCTTACCTAATTAGGTGAATTACATAAATTAGGTGAATTAGCTGGACATCGAATTTTAAAAAACCTCCGTTGTCTTAATGTGTAAAGTATTCATCAATTATCTCCAGTGTTGTGTATTTTATTTCAGACGTAGAAGAACGAGTGAGCTCACCTTGTGAAATGAATAATTATGAGAATGAATTATATAACATAAGTACTTAATAAGCTTAACTGAATATTTGCAAATTACAGACATAGATGAATGCGCGAGCTTACCGTGTAAAAACGGAGGTACATGTATTGATGGAATTAACTCCTACACCTGTGAATGCCCTTCTTGCGGATGTTCAGATTATACGTTGACTTCAAACTGTGAATATGGTAGGATCTTATCAATTTAATCTGTAAAAAATTAGAATACCCATTTCGGGACACATTGATCAAGCAGAATAAGCATCGTTCAAATTTATTAACGTTGATACCCATGGATATATTAACACTGATGCCAAGCTTTTGGTAACAGACAAAATTATGATCTGACTTTACCTTGAGGGGTTTTCTCATTGGCGGATCTAGGGGGTCACAGAAGGTGCCGCCCCCCCGCCCCCCACGGCCAAAATTTCTTCATTTTCATGCAGTTTTTCTCGATTTTTGGGCGAAAATAGGTGAAAATTGGGTTGGCGCCCCATTCCCCTACGGGCTGCCCCCCCCCCCCGCCCCAGTACGGGAAATCCTGGATCCGCCAATGTTTCTGAATACACTTTCGAGTTAAATTGGTTTCTTGACACATCATGTGACCGTAAAAAGGTGAAAAACGTCCACCACATTAAGGTGAAGTTTTAACTTTACATGTGAACTTTCATTCTGGGGAAATGTATTTTTATTTACAGGAGACTTTTGTCAAACAAGAGATCGCACTTACCACTACCATCCAGTCGACTGCCACAAGTACATTTTTTTGTAACGACCAAGTATCGATACATGAACTACCTTGCCCTGCTGGACAAGTCTATGACTTGTCGGGTGACCCTGGGGTGTGACAACTTCAGTTGATACTTTGCAAACAACCTCGTCTATCACAGAATTATTAACTGTGACCTCTTTGTTGACCTGGGTAACTCCAAGTGAAAGCTTGGAAATGCCCAGCTCCATTCTCCACCACGTAATTTGACTTCGACAAATACATGTACATATGTTTGTAACTTTTGTTTACAGGAGACTTTTGTCAAACAAGACAAGGCGAATATCACTATCACCCAGCCGACTGCAAGAAGTACATTTATTGTAACACCATATATATAGTGGAACAATTCTGTAGTGCTGGACTGGTCTATGACTTGTCGAGTGGCACTGGGAAATGCGATCTTCTAAGCAATGTGCCATGTGCTCAGAAATCTCCTGAAGTGACAACTTCAGTTGATACTTTGCAAACAACCTTGTCCATCACAGAATTACCGACCTCTTTGTTGACCTGGGTAACTCCAAGTGAAAGCTTGGAAATGCCCAGCTCCATTCTGACTGTAGAAGAAGACACACAAAGTACTCAGATGAAAGATTCATCTTTTGAAAGTTCCAGTATTGTGGCTAACTCACATCCAGACATTCAACCTACAGAAACAACATCAATAGTGTCTTCAACGGCTGTACAGGGTACGCACTTTTTAAACCTGTATATACATGTACTCTATTATTAGAACATGTAAACGCCATTCCCAATAGAGATATTGTTCTTCAACTAGTAAGGTGGTGAAAAGGAATACTGACTGCTGTTAATGCAATAGTAATGTAATCTCATGTGCATTCCGTTCATATTATCAGATCAGTGTGAAGGTGTACTCTGCCAAAATGAAGGAAACTGCACAGCAGATGGGGCAAATTTCATTTGTGACTGTCCCGATGGTTTTAATGGAACATTCTGTGAAAATGGTAACATATTTTCTTCAAAAAGATATCAGGATTAAGTGGTTGTAGGGGTGCCTTCTAACACCCCTTATCCTTGAAAATCAAATCATTTTTTGGTGCTTAAAGGACATCCTCACCTTAAACCATTTACAGACAGTCTTTAACTGAGATATCTAACGTTGTATTTTTGTCTTTGATTTTTCGTTAATTACAGACATAGATGAATGTGCGAGTTCACCATGTGAAAACGGAGGTACATGTACTGATGGAATGAACTCCTACACCTGTGAATGTCCTTCCTGTGGATGTTCAAATTACACATTGGGCTCTAACTGTGAATTGGGTACGTCACTTTCTTTCATACATGTATGTATAAACCTGTCCTAATAAGGCAAATTCTTACTCATTATTAAATATCCCAAACAATTTGCATGTGAAAATTGTAAACATATTAATCCTTTAATAACTTTTGAATGCCTCAGTGGATTTTCAACAAACTTCTTTCCTGCATCATTAACTTTCTTCTCAAATATCATACTGCTATTCTTATTTGCCATTTACACATCAATTATGTCACAAGACTCATATGCAGTTGTTTCTCCCCAAAAGAACGAGGACAGTCCAAGATCAAAATACACTGAAAACAATTCTCCAGAAAATCGTCTGAAATGGCAAGAAATGCAAAAATTTTATTTAGGTGGTGCTAGTGGTGGGGCAGGGTAGGGGGTTTGGTCCCAGTTTTGTTCTGACAGGGAAGAAGGCTTGAATCACAAAATCCAACTTTGGCCACCACGTAATTTGACTTCGACAAATACATGTACATATGTTTGTAACTTTTATTTACAGGGGACTTTTGTCAAACAAGACAAGGTGAGGAACACCATCACCCAGCAGACTGCAACAAGTACATTTATTGTAACACAAATATTATAGTGGAACGATTCTGTACTACTGGACTGGTCTTTGACTTGTCGAGTGGCACTGGGATATGCAATTATCTAAGCAATGTGCCGTGTGCTCAAGAGTCTCCTGAAGTGACAACTTCAGCTGATACTTTGCAAACAACCTCGTCTATCACAGAATTGTCATCTTCTTTGTTGAACTCGGTAATTCAAAGTGAAAGTTTGGAAATGTCCAGCTCCATTCTGAACACAGAAGAAGACACGCCAAGTACTCAGATGATAGATTCTTCCTTTGAAAGTTCCAGTGTTGTAGCTACCTCACATCCAGACATTCAGCCTACAGAAACAACATCAATTGTGTCTTCAACGGCTGTAAAGGGTGCGCACTTTTTTAAACCTGTATATACTCTATTATTAGAACATGTAAATGCCATTCCCAATAGAGGTATTGCTCTTCAACTAGTAAGGTGGTGAGAAGGGATATTGACTGCTGTTAATGTAGTCTAATAGCAATGTAACCTCTTGTGCATTCTGTTCACATTATTAGATCCATGTGAAGGTGTACTCTGCCAAAACAAAGGAAACTGCACAGCAGATGGGGCTAATTTCATTTGTGACTGTCCCGATGGTTTTAATGGAACATTCTGTGAAAATGGTAATATCCTAGTTACTATTTTCTGATGAGGCCCATTACAAATATGGGAATAAATTGTATGGCTGATAAAATCCTAGGTAAAACATGTGCTTAATTGAATATTTGTGGATTAAGTGATTGTCAGAGTTTCCTTGGAAATTAAATTATTTTTTGGTGTTTTGGAGGGCACCCGTCCCCTCGAATCCATTACAAACAGCAAACGTCTTTAACTGAGGTACTTAATGTTGTATTTTTCATTAATTACAGACATAGATGAATGCGCTAGCTCTCCATGTGAAAACGGTGGTACATGTACTGATGGAATGAACTCTTACACCTGTGAATGCCCTTCCTGTGGATGTTCAAATTACACATTGGGCTCTAGCTGTGAATTGGGTAAGTCACTTTCTTTCATACATGTATGTATAAACCTGTCCTAATAAGACAAATTAATCAGTGTGAGGTATTTGCAGTTGGAATTATTCTTACTCTTTATATCATTATTAAATATCCCGAACAATTTGCATGTGAAAATTGTAAACATATTAATCCTTTAATAATTTTTGAATGCCTCAGTGGATTTTCATCAAACTTCTTTCCTGCATCATTAACTTTCTTCTTCTCAAATATCATACTGCTATTCTTATTTGCCATTTACACATCAATTATGTCACAAGACTCATATGCAGTTGTTTCTCCCCAAAAGAACGAGGACAGTCCAAGATCAAAATACACTGAAAACAATTCTCCAGAAAATCGTCTGAAATGGCAAGAAATGCAAAAATTTTATTTAGGTGGTGCTAGTGGTGGGGCAGGGTAGGGGGTTTGGTCCCAGTTTTGTTCTGACAGGGAAGAAGGCTTGAATCACAAAATCCAACTTTGGCCACCACGTAATTTGACTTCGACAAATACATGTACATATGTTTGTAACTTTTATTTACAGGGGACTTTTGTCAAACAAGACAAGGTGAGGAACACCATCACCCAGCAGACTGCAACAAGTACATTTATTGTAACACAAATATTATAGTGGAACGATTCTGTACTACTGGACTGGTCTTTGACTTGTCGAGTGGCACTGGGATATGCAATTATCCAAGCAATGTGCCGTGTGCTGAGGAATCTTCTTAAGTAACAACCCCACTTTGTACTATGCAAGTAACATCTCTGCCATTATGTGACAATGCAGTCTCAAAAGTTTAATGAATTGAACATATGTGTTTTTTGGTGACATACTGTCTGGTGAATTTTCTCCATTGCGTTTTTTTATCTGATGAAAACCTCGTGGTCCGTGATGATCAATCACGGTGTTACGTGTACAAAACAATTCCTCGCGCCAAAGGCCAAAGCCTTTCATCTTACAACTCCTGTAGCATGCTCGCTATAGATTTGTCCATTTAATATTTTGTTTTTACATTTTTATTATGAGGATATTTTTCGTCAATACCAACAGGCTTATAGCGATTGTTGTAACTTTAAAATAAATTTTCACATTTTTTCATTTATAAATAAAACAATATTTATCCTAGGTTTTCTTAATTTGTACTTGACTTTATTTTGTCTAATCTGTCTAATTAAATAGGATAAAAATGTACCAAAATACACCAACGTTTGATATGACATTGTTTTCAATGCATATTTATAAATTGAACAATTTCCGATAAAACTCTCCTGTTACACTGTTTGAATGTACTGAATCTATGTATCATTGCCTGAATCAGCACATTTCAATTCTGTCTAATTATACAGATTAGACAAATTAGACAAAATAAAGCTGGGTACGAATTAAGAAAAACCACTGTAGGATAAACAAAGGTGCTAAAATTATGTTAGGCTGACAACAGGCAATTTTAAGCCGATTGTCGGCAGCGCTCGCATAGCTTTTATATATAAATCCCTCCGATAATCGGCACGAAAATTGCCTAATGTAACATTAGCCTTACCCTTTATGTCGCACTCATGTGACAACGTCTAGGTTACTTGTGATAATGTACAAAAATACTGCAGATCCGCTCCTGAGTATGAATATGCATATGAATATGTAAAATAGATGTAGTGTTTCTAACTTGTATTATACATTGCGTATTTGTAGTATATTTATTTCAAAGATAACTAATAATATTGGTAGTGTTATAAATGAATATCAAAAGGTGTGAGACTGTCTCAATGAAATTCATTTCAGATCTCAAAATGGTAAAATCGACAAATATTAGACATACTTCCATAACATTTATTGTACGAATATTGACCGTTCTTAAAATTTACCTCTGCTTTGCACTTGGAAATTTCAATACTTATTTTGAGTATAACTCAACAAACGTAATATCAGGTGACTTGTGTGAATATCTTACAATACATATTAAACATGTCAGAATATCAATTCTACACTATAAGTGTCATTTCATGCAAGAAATAACTAATTGGAAAAAAATCCGTAAATCTGGGAACATTGGAGTTTTACGCTGTGCTTTTGTTCGCATCAATAGCACAGAGTGGAATTCCTTTGTTCACAAAGGTTCTCAAATTAATACATATAATATGTAATCATTCCTGAACTGTAAATAATTTTTTCGTGTATTAAATTATCAGTCGTTAAAAAATTAATGATTATGTTGTAATTTTTACAAACGTTTTAGCAACAGTTTGAGTGAATCGGAAGAAAAGATTTGAAAAATGGGAAACTCTTTGAACATAACTTTTGAATTTATGGCAAACATGAACACGTCATGTCCCATTAATCACTTAAATATTCCTTCCTTATATGTGGTGCAACTGACAGGTTAATCGTGTGTCTTGGTTTTAAACAGTGGCAAATGTACATATTGTACTTCTTACTTCGGTTAGAAAAAAGACGTGATCAATCTCATTACAGAAAACGCACTTATTTGACTTTTGTGCCCTGATGCCTTTGAGTTTCTGACTTGTGACATTAAGCAATAAAATCAAACGAACCACTTACACGGAAGACTAAAGGAAGATTGTTTGTAAATGCTTTACACATCTTCTAAAAGACTGTCTTGGCTGCGTAATTAAAATTTGGTGATGAGTTCGTTAAACCGATGTCTTTCTTATCTACAGACAAAATTGGTCTATAAATATCAGATGCGCCAAAAGTAGAAGACCTTTTGTGATTTCTATGACTATTACAATAAAATATGAGCTAGGCGTGACCAAGACATTGATACTGTAAAATACACTAATGCGGTGTCAGTTTACCAAAACCATTGATTGGTATGGCAAAAGGATTAGTTTTTTTCAGTATGTTCGATTGTTTATTGTTATCCCAAATTTAGATTTAAAAACCTGTTTTGTATAATAAAAGAACAAAAGAAAGGGCAAAAGAAAATCAGATGAAATTGTCACGAATTGTCCAGAATACCACAATGATTCTTTTGAGGCCACCCTTTCTACGTAATGCAAACCCCCCTTTTCTCTCGCAGTACCCGTCTTTCTAAACAACGCGCGGTGACTGGTCTCCGAGCACAGCGTTATGTGCGTATGCATTTATTGATTAACTTTTACAGGTTTTATAAATCTGAACAACACTTACTTGTTCTTCGTTTCTTAATATATTAGGTATACGTGTATTGATAGTTTACAACAAAACGGAATACCCAGGATGACCTCTTTCAGAACTTTTTCGCACAACAACTATGCATACGAGGACTTCAACAGTGCATATCTTCGCAACTATGCTGATAATTACAAGGTATGACATAGATCTTATTTTTCACACACACAGACACACACACACACACACACATCACGTGCACGCAGGCATGCGGACACACTTGTGAAGATGGTATTCCTGGCCTCAACTAGGTCTATCATTTTTACTTTGTCCCCGATCAAGCCTTTAATTTTTTGTTGGCTCTATGTCCCTAAAATACCAACCTATTGTTGTTTGCTACAAATTACAATGGAAAATTTTGTTTCGTCTGGAAATAATTAGGGTTCCGCAGAGCTCGATATCATTCGCTGAAAAATAAAATTAGTTAACAAATCGATATTTCATTGCCACTGATCCCGTTCTACCCGTTGGAACTCTTAATCTCGTAAAAAATTAAGAATAACTAAAAAAGACACCGAAAACGTTGTTAAATTGTAGTCTCCTCACAACTACCTGGCATGTAACCCTGCCCACGGATTGGTGTTCAGAAATGCTCGATGGTTTGAAACAGAGCAACCAGATTACAATTCAGCTTATCGACATTTGGTTTTTTCTTACGGTGAGGGTAAGATTACATCTCAATGTCTTTGTTTTTTAACAGTGTTAGTAAAAGTTTGTCTTTCGTCTCGTTAACAAATATAAAATTGCTGAATCGACTTATTATGTAGTTTTATCCTTCGATGTTCACCTTGCTAATTACACTTTAGATCTACGACCCTGGCCTGCAACTTCCCTTCTTGCGACACACCAAGGGTTTCCAAATGTCTGGTACATATTCATGGTGTTTTTTTTTAATTTAAATACATTAATGTATGCGACTTTTTGTATTCCTCTCATATTTTGCGCAAGATTTCCAATACGTATTCAATTGAAAGTGCATGTATTAACTTGTCTGTTTCTGTTCAGGAGGGACCTCAGCCAATTACCTCAATACGGAGGACATTTCATCCCCAAGACGTATCCAAATTACAAATACTGGGCTCATCATTTAGGGCAGAACTTTCAACGAATTCAGGTATACATTTTGCAGTTAAACATGAAAAGCCCTTTTCAAGTTTTATTATGATTTGGCTTATAATCTTCAATTACGAAATCAAAGGAAGACTTCTGAAGCTTCAATGTTAACATGAGATGGCGTCACAGAGCACGAAAATTACAGAGAATCGAGCCATCCTAACCCAGAGAGAAATGATAACCAGAATAACTACAGGTAAACGAAAAAATGTAGATCACACTTTCATGATAAAATATTTCACTTTTAAATTACCACTGGCCTTATCAGCTGGAAATTCATTAGAAGTTTTTCTGTCTCAATCACCAATGCGGGAATAGTGACGTTTTCAGTCCTATTGTTTCTCAAAGTAAAAGATAGAGGAAATGTCTATCGTTCACAGTTCAGAATGAAATATAAATGACGAAATAATTTACGTTGATTTCAGGACAGAATTTAGACTTACCACAAAATGAACGTCCTTACATTCCTAGAATTTACCCAAATTACCAGTATGGAGCTCACTATTCCGGTATCAACTTTCAACCATTTCAGGTAAAGTCTATTGGAGTCATTCATAAAAATATCAGCAAAAAATCAAATGAGATGCGAAACACATCTATTCCATAGTTTTTAAATACAACTTTGACTGCTCATACGATTTTCGCAACATCAACACATGGAACACACTTGACATGGTTTGTGCAAGTTACACTTAACTGTTTGCACATCAAAATTTATCAACAGAGAAACGTTTTGCACTCCTTAAAATCCAGCAAAAATGTTAATAACGTACAATGATAGCAAGTTTACTATTCGTAAATTTAGGGCATGAATGGATATCACAGAGAATCGAATCACCTAATATCAACAGCATATGACTCTCACGCTAATTCTAGGTATGTTTGTACATTTTCGATCATGGGTCATGAAATGCATCCTTGATATTTTAGGTATAAGGAACACGTTCGATCAAATTTGACAATATTTCTGTCTTTCAATGACCGCCAACCTGAGTTTTGTCTCCAAACAATGACAGCCTGTCAATGACATTTCTTTTCTTCACAATTTTCAGGAATACGATAATCAAGAGATGGTCTATTGTAGCGACAACCCTGCTCATCATGGCCATTGTGGTTGCGATTTCATGTGACCAACTAAAATGTATGTGCAATGGTGTACATGACATTGTCAGCTTTGGAGACCAGTCTGCCAAGGCAGA
>JBCAUI010325518.1:0-28920 GCA_038406195.1 Haplosyllis anthogorgicola | reverse complement strand
ACATAATTTATGTCTGGCACTGAGGAGGCCACCTCATTGGCTGGCAGGTCATCCTGCAGACAGACCCCCCCCCGTCACCCACGTGACAGATTTCGACTCTTAAAATTGTTATTGGTATGATCAATAGAACTAGCTTATTTTGAAGACCCATACTTTCTTTGTACATTTCAATTTTACATACCCATGAAGCATGAAGTACTAAAATTTGTTTATCCCTGAGAAACATTTTCTTCATGTTAAATGTGCGATATGTTGTTAGGATTCATAATCACTATGGTGGGTCCACCAGTGGGAGCTAAAGTGAAACGACCCATTCCGTTAACAAAAAAAAGACAGTAACAAACGAAAACATTCCCTCTCTCAAAAACTACTTAAAACATTGTGTTTCATTTCATAAACGTAACCAAGTCAATATTGATTATTTTTCCATTAGCGAAGGTCAAAAGATTAGACCAAACCTAATCAACTGAATATGAAGAATGTGCCTGAACATTTGTCTTTCAGTGGCTTTGCGTAACCCTGAAAACGAGACAGTCTTGATAGAGGGAGTGTTGTTCCGCGCTCGCTACCTTGGTTCCACGCAGCTCATCTCGGAGGGACAGCCGTCTAAAGCCATGCGGATGATGCAGGCGCAGGAAGCCGTTGGCAGAATCAAGGTACTCAATGTTTATTATGCGTTGTTGATTAGACAAGAAGTTTACAGCACTTTAATTGTAAGTAAGACTCGTGAATAGTGGCGCCCCACTACTGCAGGACCGTCACCCTAAATACCGTCGTCAAAGCGACGTCGGTAAGTGTACGTCGGTAAATGATTCTCGGGAACCATACCAGGCATTTATTCTACGCACTGCTCTTCAAAGTATTAATTAAGACATAAAATATAAACTTCAGTGTATACAAAACTGATCTTGTCTTTCGGATAAAACTTTTTCTTTGTTCCCCAATTTAGACAATTGTTTACAGTGCGATATACAATCATTTCCTTTGTTGAAATAAAAGGGTAAAAACCTGCGGTGAAAGGTCCACTGTTCATGGCATGACAATCAAACACAAACTACCATGAAGATTTTGAACCGTTGTACAGTGAATGTTGGTTGTCAATCTCAGTATCTGAATCTCTTGACAGTCGCTTTCAATATGAATGTCAACTTAAATTAATATAGTGACTTACGTTGGAATGAGTATTGTTGTTGATATTATTTATGCTGTTGCATCAATTGAAATGATATTGTGATCTCTATTCTTATTGTTTGTTTTTTAAAATGTTACAGATTTCTTTTGTTCATCTTTAAATTAGTTCCGTTTTCTTAAATATGTTTATGGCCGTTCAGTTGCTAAGACAAGAATTCTTTCTTCATTACCCCAAAGTTATGATTTATTAATTTGCTCCTTTGAGTAGAAGTTGACAATGGAAGGCAATTAAAGAACAAACTTTTCTAATAAATGATAGACTTGACTGCAAGAAAATTAGCTTTGTTACGGAGCAGCTCATATTTCTTTTCTTATGCCAGGGCTATGTCGTGATGTGCTATGCACATTTAATTAACTTCTCCATATCAGTACAGAGCAAACTTTGCCAAGCGACCTTTCTTTTATCTTAAGTCTTAGTGGAGAATTAATATTTCGATTATACCTGGCCAAGTTTAATTTATTTTGACGTGTATGTAATGTAATTTTGACACGTTTATGATTGTGTACACTGCTGGGTTTTAACTAGTTTTAGTTTTATGAGAAACTTAAATAGGCTCTATTTATCATTGAGCCATATTAGAGATGTATTATTGTAAAATGTACATATGCATTTTAATACCTTTATCCTCTCGTCTGCCCTACATACTAAATATATTTTCATATTTCCTCCCGATATTCTTTGGTGTAAATGTGTTGTTGTTTCTTATTGCTCTTTTCTTTCATTTTCAACATCATAAGTACGTAACTGATTTAGGCTATGAAATAAGTTAGATTAATTATTAACGGTAAGATTTATTGCATAGAACATGCAGAGGGAATGTGAACTAATAAATCTAATACATACCTGTGGTCTTTTCCCTCACTTTGCACTCCCATATCATCTCATCTCAAAGGCTTCGGTAAGTGGATACTTTCTACCGCTTCTTGTCTCAGCTATCGGGTAGTATGTTTGTTAATGTATGTCTTTGCCGTGGTCGAGTCTGTGAAATGATAAATAAGAGCATGCTGTGACTAATTTAAATTAAACAAATGATATGTACAAAAGTAAAGGGACGGATGAATGGTGTGATATTTCGGCTGTTGTATCTGAATGCATGTGACTACGTCATATTTTCTCCCCTCTAAAATCGGACCAACCTTGCATGTGACTATTGTTATTACCACAAGTATAATTTGTTTTAATTGATTCATTGCATGATAATACGAAATAAACCATAACTGGTTATGCTGCAGTTCGTAGAAATAGTTTTTCACTAATTGTTGTCTGTTCGAAAGTTATGTTTTTACCCAAAGAGATTGGTAGCTGACAATCAATCAGCTAGCAGCAATGAAACAAATGAGCTTCACTGTGAGCTCAGTTCTCTCTAATGAGTGTTATTTATCTCCGAACAATGTTGAGGCATCCAGGACAGGTCATCCTGTGCCTGTTGTGGACATGTATTATGGATGTGACATGCCCTGCAGAGGAGGATCTCTCACCTGCCTCTTCCTGACTGCAGCTGCACCCACTCCACCTGCAGTCTGTGATTAACTGTCAAATCAGCACCCCAACCCCTCGGGAATGTTTCTTCTTTAGTAAACAATAACATACTGTTTCTCGTTGTGATTCAGTGGCCACAATTTTCTTCAACCGAGAAATTATAAGCCGTCAGTCTGGCAAGGCACTCTTTTGAAAACCAGACTAGGAATTAGATTTAGGAATCGAATTGGCCTAAGTATATGTAAAAAGCTTTGTTGTTGTACACAGGCTAATGGAGGAAACGGTCATTATTATCTAGGTTAGATGGACACACCAGTTTGTTTTGTATCAGATTTGACGAGATAGCCGAAAGCGTTCAATCTGTCAAATGGAACATTATTATGAAGCAAAAATACATTCCTGTTATTATGTATTCTTGCCTCTTTACAAAATTATGTGAAAGGAAAAGCATAAAACTGTCACATGATTTCTTTTACCTTAATCAAAGATCAAGCCTATGTATCGCCTTCGTTGCCTTAGAAGTGAATTCACCGAAAGGTGACATTTCCACAACAGACATGTTAACCTTTTAGAAGGAAAAGCACTGTATTTATTGTTGCCTCGTTTTAAAATGTTTCTTTAATTTATCAGTAAAATGTGTGGCTCACACATGACATTTCACAAGGCAGCATGTTTTCCTTTGCAACAAATATTGCCTCGAGCCTGTTATTTTTCCATCATCTTCTACTTTTTTCTGGTATTTTCGCACCAAATATTGTTTCCCAGCTATGACAAATGAGAAGAAGAAGTTTACTAGGCGCTGGCGATTGAGTGAGCTTATTGCTGGGTGTTAGAAACTGGAGCTGAAGCACCATGTGCCGCAGAAACGTCTTGATGGAAATTAAAGCTTTCATTTGTCCTAAATCCGAATGGAAACCGACATCACACTGAAGCGTTTATAAACCACCGAGATCTGGCGGTGTGTTTATTTCCGCACTCGCACGTCTCATGTGTTGTTGTATGGATGTAAATGGTGCATCATTCCTTATGTCATGTTTTTCCTTCTCTGTCGTATTTAATCCTTTCATAATTGCATCCTTTTATATCATATTAAAGAGAAAGAAACTAATGTAATTGATAACTTTCTTTTGCTTAAGTTAATGGAAAATTAATATTTTTGTGTAAATCTTTATCCTTATAATAGACGGAAAAGCATAAATCAGCCGTATGTATAATAACTAACCAAAAGGTTACGTCAAAAAATAGTCACCCTGCTACATGCCTTGTCCGTTTTTGTACTCTATTTAGTCTTTAGTGTGTAATTATCAAATTATTTGGTCTTAGAAACGCAAAAATATGTATAAACCATTATCTTCCTTTCAGAATATGCTTTAGCTTCATGCTTACTGCAATTTGATTTATTTCTTAATGCAGTTGTTTTCCGCATTTGTTACGCAATATTCACGTATTTTATGTTCCCAAATTATGCTTTCAGTTTGAACTCAAATCAGAGCTAATTTTAGACAAAATAAACCGTGATTTGATGATGTATTCCAAAGATCTATAATAGAGTACAAAAATAACCGATATTTGAGTTCATATTGCTCCTATTGTGTAGACATTTATTTATAATTTATGTGTATTTGTGTATGCAGACCTTAGGCACTTTACATTTTGGCCACCAATATCAGGTATATAATCATGTTTATATGTCTTGTGTATAGTGCTTCTTTTATTGTACTCATAATTTCAGTTGTCAGATACATGGCACAAACATTTTCATACTGTATGTTTTATTAAGTAGCAGGTTTAAATCTGTGCACGTAAATTTTGAGTTTTATTTGGTTTTGTCAAACCTGATACTAGTTTTCTCAGTCCGCTTTTTAAGTCAGTAAATGTTTTGTTAACATATGTAAGCTTTAATTATAAATCAGCCTTTTTACATGAAACATTATACCTAAAAAATAACTGCGTGCAATATAAAGTTAATAAAAGTTCAAATTATTTTTGTTACCCATTGTCTTTGAAAGCGATGCATTTTCGTAAACAAGTGCATAATTGATTTTATTACGTATTCTCTTTTTAAAGAGATCACACAGGGTAAGACTCGGAACAGTTTCTATGCATGAAGCGTAATTTTTTTAAATGTGAAATAAACGGCACTTTGTATCAAAATCTTGCAGTCAAGTCTATATGAGTAGTATTGTTCTGTTGTTTAATCGGTAAACATTTCAATTGTTTTCTGGACTCTTGTTCAGTTTTACTTTTTATTTTCCAACCTTGACACTCAAGTACATGTAACAATTTTCTATGTTCCCACTTCTTTATTGAGACAAATTTTAAAAAAATGTTAGACCTTAGGTTTTGATTTTACAGAGCAGTACACCTGAACTCCTAGAGCAGAATATACCAAAAGAACAGCTTTATTTGTTAGATGTGAAAATTAACTAGACAATATATTGTAGATGTCCGCACTCTTTAAACATTTTTCGCACAAAGCAGTCAGGATTTTCTCCCATTATTAGTATACTACTGTGATCCTCTGCTAAAGAAATTCTCGCCCTCTTCACTCTAATAAGTGTCCCTTTGTTGTTTAGGAACTTAGCCTTCCCCTTTCAAATATCTTTTTTTATAATTTAGTTCCAAATTTTTAAAAACGTTTTTATCCATTTCATTCCACTTACGGAGGAAAAGAGTTCACAATACATTGTATGATATACGAAAATCAATAAACGTATCATGAACATTTAATTTACTTACAGTTTTTCCACACACACAGAGAACGTAACATTACTTGTTTTGAAAATTAGTTTTATTTTAGATTTCGTACCTTTTTACTTGTTTTGTTCATGAAAGATGATGTAACCACTTTTATGTTTGAAGACTTGTTCATTCAAGATTATAATTTTCTTTTTAGGCCCCAGAGGGTGAAAACCAACCGAGTACAGAAGTTGACCTATTTGTGTCATCAGATAAAATTATGGTGCTAAATACTGACCTTCAGGTTTGTAACTATATTGCTTGTATTTGAACCGCGAAATAGTGTCTGCGAAATACTACTAAATGGTTGTTTTCGCTTGCTTTCAAGTTTAGCAAGGCTCTTGTAAATTGGTGACAGAAACATATATGGGAACATTGTATTAGTCTGCGAAGACTCCATCTTCAGGTCTTTCTTCATAAAATCAAAGCTTGTGAAGCTGCAGGCTTATGACACATGAATGTCACAGCAAATGTTGCAGTCTTTGATATTGTTGGTAAATCTGTGGCAAAAAGCGATTACTTACACCTAATTGGTGAATCGAACACGTATACCACGTCAACATTACTGCAAACTCTCTTTCGAAAGTTATAAACCTGCTTTGCTTTAAAAATTGGATACATTGGTCACCTTAAAATGTCTTACAAACTTTAAACTGAAAAGCAAGCTCTCTTTTGAAAGTTATGAGCTTACCTTACGTTTAAAAGTACTCTCGTGACATTTCTTACATGTCAATGAGGGATCATTTTTCATAATGTGCTTAAATTCTATTCCACACGTTTCGTTTGGATTCATCATCGTGCCTTTGTTACATTGATCAGTATTCTCAATCAATATTTCTTTCTTGGTAAGCTAAATGTTGAATAAAGTTTCCAACAATTTTGGAAAGGAAAGATTGACCATCAACAAGTAACGCAAGCTCCTCTTTTGAAACAGTTTAATTTGCTTTGCTTTTCTTACCGAAATGATGAGCGTTCACATTTGTCAAAAATTGTTTAATGGCGTTTTGTTTTAAATTTGTAACTTACATCATATTATGCGATTTGCTAACGTACATTTCTTGCATTGTTTGTTTGCAGGAAATAATGATGGATCATTCATTACGAACTATATCGTACATAGCAGATATTGGTGACATTGTTGTGATAATGGCGCGCCGACGCACAATGGTGACGCAAAGTGATATTGAGATGCGGCGAAAACGACAGTCGAAGATCCTTTGTCATGTGTTCGAATCAGAAGAGGTAAGTGATAATAATGTATGTGTGCGAAGATGTGTCAATGAATCTGAGTAAACATTCGGTTTTGTTTTTTCGTTTCTGTTTGCTGGAGGAAGTAAGAGAACATCCGAACAAGCACATTAATATTCGAGTTACAGAGAAGAGAGTGATTCAACAATTTTTCTGAGTGTTATTTTACTTTAGAAAAAAAGGTATAATGTCCAAAATTCTCGAAACAAATAGTGTTTATCATTATTCTGCAAAACATTGAACGTCTAATCCAGTTTATATCGACCAGTTGTAATTAACAAATGCCTCTGTTTGTTCTGTAATACGTTGCTTTGTGTTTTGTCGATCAATTAATGGTACTAATGAATAATTATTATGCGACCCACTCATAAAACAACGAATGCACATAAAAAGTACTCAATCACTGAAACAAGAATGCCTTTCAGTCGAAGACCCACAGTTCGCTTTGTAAGTTGTCATTGAAACGCAATTACAAGGGTCATACCATAACACTGTAATGTAAACTTGCACTTTACTCAATGGCCTTCATATTTAAACTTGATCTACATAACATAAAGATTTATTTGCATACATAAAATTAAGTTTCCAGCCCATCCAGTTCAAAAGCCCAAACAGACGTTCAGACAGATATGCAGACACGACTGAAAATATGCCTTGACGGTAACAGTAGTCCCACAGTGATTCTTCTACCGACGTCCTAACAATTATTTTTTCCAAGTCAACGCCCTTTGAAATATTATAATTGTACTTTATTTCATTAACTGCGTAAATTATTGATGGTCGTTTAATTAGTCTAGCAGTGTAATTTCCGTGACATTGAAGATTATATTGATTTGATATGGATTCGTAATTGTGTATTTTTAGCAAGGGTAATTGTGCACTGTTACACAGATATGATTTATCTTTGTTGGCTATTACCTTGCCATTATATTCCTGCAAAACAACTAATTATGAGATTATTTTTCATGTGAACGTACATTTACTACGGGATGTTGTTCTCATGATTTCGTATAAATAGGCGTAATAGTAGCTCATGAGAGGATACATCATCACTTAATTGTACGTGTTCCTCACAGAACCTGTCATATAACTTCCTTCTGTCCACAGTAATAAATACACTGTGTCCTTACAAATCATTTCCCCTGCACTGTACATGACATTTTATGCGGATACGTCAAAAGGGCATCGATGTTGAAAAACAGGAATCAAATAGTGGACCAGAGCGTGGCATGATTAACTCAATTAGTAAAGGTTGAACATCGGTGGAGATTTTGTGCCCTCGGCAAACGAACGGTCATCAGAGAAGTACTGTAGTAAAATTATACGGAAAGGAAAGAAACAAGAAACAGAAACAAACTAATTTTCCAACTCTGTAACAAACCTCATATTTCACAAATTACAAATTGGGTAAGCAAGTCGTTGACCTTTTAGTGAACTGTTCTTATAAAAATTACGGATCAAGTAAGATGCTACCATATTCAGAGATTTTGGTGTATTTTTAATTTCCTTTTAAATACCCACGGAAATCGCAGCTTAATACCCGACCTTGAACGAGCCCAATTTACAAAGCAGTCACCAGGATTAATTGACGGGTAGAAAGTGGATCATTTCTTTGAAGTGAGAGGGACAAATCAAGCACATAGAATAGGAGATCAACGAATTGGAAGTCAGTGAGGAGCTTTAGTGCTCACGTATCGGCACAGAAAATCCCTTCGGAAAGGTTGATAAAAAAGCGGATGTTACTTTGGTGTTGATGGAATTCACGTGAGATGGTGAACCTCCGCAAAGAGCAGAGCAGCTAAACGTCTAATTTTTAATCAACAAGATGGGTCAAAGTAATAGCGAAATGCTTCGCATACAAAACCAAGTAATGAAGATGTAAAAGTGTTGTTTGCTTGAAAACACTTCAATGGGTGGCATCCGGTGACAGATGGAGAAATCTGATCCCTTTTCTTGGAACCCGCGATCAAATAAACAGAAATAAATACTCTTAAGGTCGAAACTACCATCGTTTACTTCACTTGACTTACTTAATGCAGGACAAATAATGTTTATCCTTTCTGAATGTCGTTTCTCTCGTGGTTCAGGTTGGTGGCATTTAGGTATAAACTAGAATTTTCAGGAAATTACCATTATGTAAACGGTTAAGCTGATGCATGATAGCGACATTACATGTTACACAATGGGTGATGCGGATAAGTCGTTGTCACACTTAAAGCCTTAATAGTACCATATTGCATCATTTATTAGAAGAACTGACTGGTGAAGTTCCCATTTACTACTAGATATGGTCTATCTGCATGCACAGTCTTGCTCTGGCATTGTGTGACCACCCATTTGTATGAGTGAAAAGGCCTATTTAAGCCCTATCAGTACTTAAATTGGCAGACAGAATCCTACCAGGACAGAAACAATTATAGGAAACAAAGCTTCTGTATATCTGGTAAAATCTTTAATCCCGAGAGATTGTTCGCCGACAAGACTCCACAAATTACCAGGACCAGAGAACAGTATCTATGGAGGAAATTCTGGTAGCTACCATGCAGGGAAAATTTCACGTAATGTTGGGTAAACGTATGGTATGAATACTAACTAGTTGTTTTCAATAACAGTGCTTTAAATAAAAGATTTTCTTTTGCAGAAGGGAATCCTCAGTGTTTTACTTCACTATTATCACAATATGTCAAAGAAGTTTCTGAACGAAGCAGGTATTATGATAAAACATTGTACTATGTTTGCTGTTTTTGCTCACTTCCCATTGATTTACCTAAGGAAGAGACAGGAGACCCATTAATAAAACAAAGCTACCAATATAAAAATAGAAGACAAGAATGGATACAAAGGACACGCATACAATTGTAAGACGCAGTCTTCTCAAGGTTAATATTATGTACTGTATTGTACTGGATAATTAATGGTCAGGTGTGTTTGCAGTAGATAGTCACACCCTGTCTCCCTGCAGTTGCCTTGTAAGTTATGAACACACCTGGAGACATCAACCATCAATTTTTATTTTTAGCGACAAAATCTGGGTATGAGTACCATGTAGCCTTAAGTCTTGTAATTCGTGGTACTATTTTTAGTAAATCATTATGTAATGTTCATGGTCCATTATTCATGTTATAGAACAATTGATTGGTCGTTAAGATCCCTCCGTGTGTCATTTGCTTCACTCATTAATATTGTCAGGCAATATGTAATGTTCTCTGAAAGCACCACACACTGATGCCAATGATCAAAGGGAAAGAAAAAGATGTATTCCATGCGAGTTCAAGCAGTAGAACCAACCTTTACTTCAGATGTTGTCAAGTTTATGTCCCATCATTATATGTTACCCGAGACCATGTAGAATATTGTCAATGCCAGTGGAGTTTTCGGGAGGCACAGACCAACGAAAATCGTTAACAAACAATGAAATGAGCAGAAACAGATTTATCCGCGTTTTAAACAGTTGATGACGCTCGTATATGAGAAAGGTGACGTGAAAATACTTACCTTGTTAATGGCTTGGCTTACGTTTGGTTGTACCGAATAATTAATGATAAAGGCACAGTAAATGGAACGCAACACATACATGTACACATATTGTCTAACCCAAACGCGGGATAGCATTGGCATTGCTGGTTTGGTCAAAAGGGGTATGTTGTGAAGATATGAGCGAGGCCCGATATCCAAAAGAGTCTTACATTTTATTAGGATCAGGATAACTTTTACCATATGTGCTTTCAAATGGTATTGAATACAGACGAGGCGTTTAGCGACAAGTTTAATGTCAAACTCATCGAATTTCATCGAATTAAAATATGGGTGATCCTCTCATCAAAGAGCCTTATTATATTGCACTTTTCAGTTTGTGAATTTTGTCAGTTCCAGCAAATAATTAGTTTGTCACACAAACTGTAAAATCAGAAGTATATCTATTAAAAAGTGATCGAAAGTTCTCTGTTCGACCGCACTTTTTCATTGAATAGCTTGCCGCTTAACTATCCATGTGGTCCAAGGTTTCGTTTGCAGAAACTTCTACCAGATAAAAAGTTCTTTTATTGGAAAATTTTCATTAAATGTTGCCCAGTGGTAAATCAATACTTTATTGCAAGACTAACAAAAAAGTCTTGAAGAAGGAAGTCCCAGAGCGATGGCAAGCTGTGCTTTGGATTTATCAAATATTGATTGCCTTGATACCAGTTCTTGTACAAGTCTAAATTAAAATGTTATTTTTTGGCCGTTTTATCAGAGAAAATCAATCATACTGGGGTCTGTTGGAAGAACATATCTGGGCAGTTGAAGATTACATGTAAGGTTTACCCAAAAGCAATATGGTGTTTCATTAAATTTCTTAATTGCATGTCTAGAAATCTAAAGAAATCGATGTATTGATTACTTTTTCTATCTGTAAAGTACCACCGTCTAAAACCAATGCCTAGAATGGGAACGACCCTTGAGGATCTTAACATATTGTATTTAATGCCAGTGGACATTTGTAACGGCAGAAAGTTACAGTCGCAAGTTTTTTATTTTTAGATGAATAGAAGTATTAGGTTGGAGGCAGAAATAAGTTACTTTAAAGATTCATTTGATAAATTGACAAAGATAAAGTAAGTCCAGATAGAAAACTGCTTTTGCTACACGATATGTAACCCACACAGGGTATATTTCTGACAGCAATAACCATTTAGGTAACAGTTTTCCATTCTCTATATTGTAAAGCAACCTAAGTAGAGACCTCCACAACGAAAACAATTCCATTTATTCTCCTCTTGCACTTTTGAAAGGTCATTTCTTAGTTTACGTCACATTCTCATTGTTTCAATACTCGAGGGAAGTGCTATAGCTACATTACGACTCTTACAGAAGGAACAATAAGTGCAAAAAAGTTCATTGTTACACAATGCCTTCCCTTTCTTTTCATTGCAGGCGTAGGCAAACAGTACTATGGTATATGAATAGTATTGGATTTTAATTCGTGAATCTTTCGAGAGAAGCTTTCTGCACCATTAAAGTATAACTTTGCAGGAAAAATTAATTCTGAACATTTCACAACCAAACGTAGGTTGCCTCTAGTTTGATAGTGCAGATGATATTTCGACAATACATGTTGAAGGTATTGACATCTTAAAGCAGCATGAAATCGGGACCGTCTGTCTTGCAGTGGACGATTGAACTCAACTGATTGATGACCACGTGTCTTCGGTCTTATGACGCATTATGTCTTACCACTACTACCACCAGTCTCATTGGGAACCATGATACCATGGTATTGCCTCCTGGTTCTCGATCCATGCAACTTCTCACTCCACATCAATCATGCAGATGCGGAGTAAATAGTAAACACAGAGGCGTTCGTCAACATAATTACATTAAATGTTATGGATTTATTCCTAATCGTTCTAAGGCCATTATTTATCCCACCAATTTGACTTGTTTGAATTCTATAAATAGTAAATCACCTTCTCAGTTGAATTATTTTCTTTCTATGCAAAACCATTGTCAGAGATAGGTATTGCCTTGGTTATTGGCCCCAATCAGTTCTAATAAGAGATTGCTGTATAAGATAACAGATCGTGGGTTAAGAAAAAGAACTGAGATTATCCGAAAGACTTGAGTCTTGTGATGTTTACTTCATTGATCGTTCAATGAGTGATGGCCTGATTGCATTATACCGAAAATGAACCCATAATTTGCTATTGTAATGTCAGATTTATGTGCTTGTTGTTTGAAGGGAAAGGAGATTGTTTCTTTCGATTTTTGTATCGACATTCACAAGAAAACATGCAATTGTTTTCAAAGAAAATGCTACAATGAATTTAAAAACAAAAAACAACACTGATTCATGAATGATAATAAACACAGTTGCCATGAGAGGTAATAAGGTATCACAATAAAGAACAGATTACCACAAAGCTGTACATTTGGTACATAAATGGCTCGATCAACATCGGAATTAAACATAAATTTGACTTTGTGTTATTTTGACAACATGTCGTGTTAAAAAGCTGTTATGGTTTATGTTCCTACTGAGACCTATACAAAGTTATATGATGTGTTTTACTCATGATTTTACAAATCAAAACGTCTGGAACATCTGGGAAATAACAGTAATCCGAGGATATTACCTGCCGATGCCATCCATCTCTAAGTACAATGCTAGCCCTTTGCGGTAAATGACAGGTATGGAAGGTTACTGTAACTTTCTGCCTAAAATAAGTTTACTCACGCAAAGCAGCCCTGTCGCTTCAATATTTTTTATACAAGAAAAAAGGGTAAAATAGTGCGTTTACAGTGGAAATAATAACATACATTGAATACGCGCGGTAACCGAACGCTAATGCTATCGTATTGTGATAAATACCCCTTTTAAAAGCTTTTAAGATAATCGTAAACAGATCTGTGACATATTAGACTTAATGATGTAGAAATGGGTAAGGTTAGCTTCAAAGAACCTATTTCGCTATTTTCAGCACCCACAATTTTCAGCATCCACAAAACTTCAAATGTCACGATTAAAACTTTGATGTTGACAATGTTAACCGCACGACGAACGAGTACAAAGATAATCTGTACCCAGATTGGCAGATAAGTTGCAGCTAATCAGTATGGTAACTGAAAGTAAAAAATCGAAATTGATACAAAACCTGCCTCGTCAAATGGAGTAAAAAGCTTAGCGAAGCAAAACCAGTTTTCGCTAAAATAGCATTAGAAAACTTCAGTTGCAGTTGTAGATTTGCATGTGGTGAATGAAGAAGGACAAGACATAAACTAAATGCCATGATACGTGTACATTGTACTGCTATTACCGGCAATGAAATCCAGAACTGTCCAGTGACCGAATAGGATCAACCGCAAAGTAAAATCAAGCTATATTGTAAATGTTTTTGTGGTCAGGAAGAAAAGCGCCTTTGTTGTAATAACCAATGTTTGGGAGTTCAAAAAGGTATTTGGAAGCAAGCAGAATGGTGAACGCTGTTGGTAAATTCATTGATGAACAGAACAAAAGCAGAAATGAACGGGCGTGATTCACGAAAATAGTTTATTTTATAATTGTCATGTCTCTTTAATGCTTATTGATAATTCTAGAACCATCAATAATTCAGATACGTTCCTCTTGCCAGAATACACTATATATTCGGATTATCAGCTATATTTAGCAAATTACGTACATTCTCTCGTAATATAAGTCTGCTGGTTTGGAACACCTGGTGTAAGACATATTCTGTCTCGTTATTCAAAATTATGAATACAACCTGCACACCATGTTCATACAAAAACACTTCATAGGATGTTTGTCTTTAACACGATGTCATTTAACCTTTCCTGCCGTTTTGACATATGTAGGCCTAACTTTTAATTTCTTTTAAATGAAAAAGGCTGATGAAGCTTGAGATATGCCACAAGGATGTATTATACTTTGTAAGTAATTGGTCTGGAAACGCATTCATTTTCACCTTATACGGACAGTAGCAATTTCAAAAGAGGCACAGCTAGTGTAGAGTACACGACATAGTGTCAAACTTTAGTAAATGGGTTAATGGAAATAAATGGCAATTTAGAACAGAATCCAGTTTGTTTCTAATACCTTTGTGTAATAAAACGTGTGTAGAATGTCGGACGGACAGGCCAAGTTGATCCCAATCAATGTCCAGAGGGTAATTATTATATGTATTTATGTAATCCCTTAAAAAACGTATCAGGAGCTGATCTCCCCACGAATGATGATTATCGCAGGAAATGTGTGCTTATTCTGCCAGAAGCGTTTGTTCCGATTTAATTATAGATTGGCAGGCATTCTTACAAATTGGATTCATTAAAGACGTTTGGCTTTCGGGCTTTGGCCAACATGAAAATTTCACGATAGAATTGGTCAAAAGGTCAAGTTAGTCAACAGATATTTGAGAGTGTGTTACTCGTTGTAATGCGAAGTATTGTGGAAATTTGATCTCAGATATATTGAACGAACGTAAATAGTTTTGTACCTGAAGAGACTTATGTTTCTAGAGTCATAATGGGCTCGTCAGAAATAGATGGCCAGCTATGCACCACACATATCAAGTATTGATTGTCAAGACATCAACTCTTAAATGAGAGCTGAATTGCCGAGTCCTTCTTCATTCAGAGCTAACAATCAAATGTACGTTCTTGAGGATATTGGTCGACTACCTGTAATTCAGCCTCAGGTCTTACCAAATCGACATTTCTATATTTCTTTGTGTCGAAATTGATTTGATTGATTGATTTTCGTATTTCAATTCATAGTTTTCACGGACTTTCAAATCAGATCACCTGAAATGGTATGAAAAGTTATTCTAAGGTTGACGACTCAAATTTCACATCGCCTATCCATCATATCCGTTATGGGATTTCCTGTGCAATTCAGCACAATATGGATGTGTTAACATCTCATAGCAACATGAAATGAGGGACCTCTTAGTGCGCTGTGGTGGACGATTGATTTCAACTGATTGATGACCCTGCGCCTTCAGTTTTGCCACCAGTGCGAGATGGTGTATCCTGTTCACATTGTGTACGTAATGGGGCAGATTGATAGAATTGTCCGCCTCCACTCTATGTATCCTTGGGTTTCTTCCGTTTACAATCGGGATGTCTTCACAATTTGTGAAAAAATATTGAGTGAAGAGTTGGGGAAAGTGAGAATTGAGAAAATATAGGAGTATTCAAGTAACTCTTACAGTAAGAGAATAATATAGCCTGCGACCCACGGAGTGCTTATTGATAAGCAAACAAATTTATTTATTGTTGGAAACATTTTCGGCTTATTATTTCATTAACACAAATGTACATTTAATACATTGAATCAATAGTCCCCATTTGTCTTTATGATAGTAATTCAGCAGAACTGTATGTAGCGTGGTAATGTCGTATCTCACAGCAACATTGCCATCCAGGCATCACAAAGTAATCGCTTTGCGTTGAACCCAGGTGATAAATGGACTGGTGGTTTGCCTGTTTTCTGCAAATCTGACATGAAAGTTGCTTATTTCACCAGCTCAACCTATTCGTTATGGTAGACATTACCATCTGGTTCTCTCTCATAGTGCCTACACGCACAAAATCATCGAGTGCCCAAAATTATTGTTTAAGCATTGTTCCTCTTAACTTTGAGACAAAAAATAATGTGTTTGTTTACTACAGTCCCAAAGTAATTTCTGTTGAGGCCCAGTTTCCGTGGGAGGAAGTTAGTTGGATGACCCGTGTAAAATACAACAATCGCCATAAGGTATCGCACTCAATAGACCCCACGAGGGAGATAACCGACTGACTTGTTGTTTTTCCTCGCACATCGACATGATGCTTCCTTATCCAACCCTCTTGTCCCAAGTCACTGAGATTGAGGATGTATTCTTGCAGCTTCCTTGTATCCTCTTCCACAATTCATAAGGTTTCTAGGTTCGTCATGTGGATATATCGCCACAGAATATTCAGATGTGCTTCTTTGTTTCTGCTTTTGATTTATTTTAATATAAACCCCTACCGTGTTCGTGGTAAAAGTAAAACTGCCTAATTATCTGCAGGTAACTACCTTTACAATCTCAAGAGAACACCAAAAAAAAACGTGGAATTGTTATCGTGGAGATAACCACATTATTCTTTTTGTTTATGATGAGATAAAGGTTGGAACGGTATCTACTCTTAAGAGTCATTTATAAACACAAAGGCCATATTGCGTGATTTGAGCTCTTATTTTATCCGATTCATGTACCTTTACCTGTGTATGTTCTTTTATGTCGTTGTAATCCCCATATATCTACTCCATACAACTTGTTTTTGAAAATCGGTCATATTACCTTTGTGTAAAAATTCAATTAGGAGGAATTTTGTACTTATTTACAGGGAAGCTGTTGTGTTAAATTGGAAAGCTGAATATTAATTTTCAGCTTCTTTCATCCGTCTCAGTGGAATTTAAGATCCATGGGGAAACAATGGTAAAAAGAAACTGGGGAAATTGATTGCACTGAATGTACATGTAGATGGCAATCACTATATGTAATTTGGCACTAATGAGCGAGTTAAGGCACAGTGAGACTATTGTAAAGTCTTGTTTAATAAGCTTCTATTTCCTAAATGTACGCTTAGCGGGTTTACGAAGCAAATTGTACACAAAAGGTTGGCTTAGTACTGGTTTATCGTGTATCAGTTAGAGAAATAGAAGGCTTTATACTAGTATGAGATTTCTGTTTAGTAGCGGTAAAAGGAAGTTGACAGAGGCAATTACACTGCTTTATTAAGTTGACTACAGTGTGATGTGCGGACCTCTGTGGTGGGTTGTGCACCCAAGTCAGTTGTGCAGTTTGATGGAAACACCCAAATCTATTCCAGCCCTTTCCGTGTTCCAGCACTATAACTACCTTGGCGATCAATAAGACTGGGAACTAGGACCAGGGTTTCATTCATTCTCTAGTTTGATGTCAGTGAATTGCGCTAATGGTCATAAATAACAAGATACGTGTCAGGCAGTCATTTTATGTGGCCGTGAAAAACTGAAACTAAAACTATTGTCACTATTTGCGTGTTGGTTAGCACTTAACAGGCACATTTGTTTTATAGTTACACGTAGATGGATGAGATATGTACAGTTTTCCTGTGTATTGTTACCTCCTACAGTATGCTATTTTCGATTAGCAAATTTATCCTGCTAAGCACGAAAGGAATGAATATTGTGCACATAGTTTTCATCAATTGTTCGCATAGTTTGGTACATAACTTATCCATCAAACGTTGCGTCTCGAATTGCAGCTTCATCGGACTGAGAACATTAAAATCGCGGGACTGGGTCAATCATCTAAATACGAGGAAAATTCGGACTCGTAAAGTACCAATAAAAGACATGATTCGCGTACTAAATCTAAGCGATAAAAATAATTTCTGAAACTAACTGGAAAATCTGCGTGCATTCCATGTGCGATTTTCAAGTGCAGATAAAGCAGGATCAGTGGTAACGATTCCAAAGACATAAACCTAATAAACCATGTGGTGATGAAATATGTATGAGTACTACACGTAAATAAATATTACCTTTTATGTTCCTCAAAAAGAAGATATAGGTTGAAATATTGAATCTGGAAGAGTAAACTCGCGCTGGTAAATATTCATGAAGCGCTATTGTACAAAGCTGGTGGTTGGTCAATAAAACAGCGACGATGCGAGGCTGGCTGAGCTCGATCGAGCGCTAAATGTACGCTGGATGGGAAGAGCTTTAAGCTGCATACAAGATAAGAGTAGAGGCAGAGCAGCTTGTGTTACAGTCGGAGGGACTTCGGGCTCCTGCTACAGACAGATATGTCACATGGGCAGGAAAGCACTTGTACAGAATGAATCAAGCCGTTAAATGAACACATCTACAACAACATGAAGACGTTTCTCCCAACACAAATACTTCGTAAGACGGAATAAACAATGGATTTTGCTTCATTCTGCAGCCACTTACAACCTGTATGTGGGAACACTGTGTGTGATTCTTTTTGGATTGTCAGGATGCCAGAATGTATGTAAATAATCGCCTACACATGCGTGTACCTGTTCCATATTGTTGAATGATACGCTACTCGTTAGACCACTGAAGGCAGAGGACTCTGTTCGAATATTGATGTTTTACCTGTTTCCAACAAAGTGACATCGAAGAGAAGTCAATTACCAAGACTCTGTACTTATGCGTAGTCACTTTTTACGTGTGACTATTTGTTTACGACTCTATTGAGTAGTTTGTGTTTCGAATGATTCACCCTTTGAAATCGTATGAATAATCTAGGCGTCCCGTTACGTGTGCCGTGTTGGTTGGAAATTAACTAGTTAATTACCAATTGATTGATCGAATTTAACAGGATTGAGACTCGGAACAGAATAACAGACTTGTCTTGCGAATATGCAAGTCAGTTATTTACAGTAGTAGGCAGGCTGGATGAACATTTTTCAAACAGCGGTGTTTAGACTGTAAAGCATACGGTGCAGGGACGTGGTTGGAAGATAATTGGCAATCAAGGTGGCTTAAGCCAGGAGCGAGTGTTGCTGAGAGCTTTATAGGCAAGGTTTCCACTAATAGAAGTTAGGCTTTGAAAGTGGGGATAGAGTCAAGCACAGCCAAGCTGGCAACATAAGAGAAATCTGGCGAATGGCAGCTTAAAGGCTGGTCTACTTGAAGGCAAGAGAAGAAGCACCAGTCGTGGTTTTGGCTGATGGAAGCACGGTTCTCCCCACTGGTAGTGTATGCAGCCAAAGTCACTCTAAATTTACTGATTTCCATCTAATCTACCATCAACTTCAAAGCTCACGAAGTGCGACTCCCTTTAATAGCCTTTTACCATTCATTTCTAAAGCGTCGAATTTTATGCGAGGTAAAAACGATCGAGCACAGACAGTCATCAATAACCTTAACACAGATCTTCTGCACGCTATTTTTGTGCTGAACGATTTTCAACAAAAAAGTCTGATGAAGAGGAATGGTTTATTCAGTTGCAACACATTGTGCGGTTACCATACATCAATTCCATTGTGAACAGAAACGTGAATTTCCATTACCGGCCTGATACTGTACATGTACATATCAGGAATGAAATACGACTGTAACAGTTGTACTTGCCAGTGAAAATAACAATAAAATTATCATATGAATAATCTGATAAACTATGATACATATATCTCTGTGATGTACATGTAGATGATCCTCCAGACCTCGACAGTTTTCAGTATTCGGTGACGCGAACGGGTCATCACAGACTGCGACGGCCAGATTAGTGTAATCTTCTGTATTAGTAGCAATCTTGAGCATTAGCTGGATTAAGTGCGGGGAGTCATCGAAGAGTTCACAAACGTGTGTGGTGTAACTATAGCCATAAATGTATGGAGAGGATTTTAGTTTCCGAGATACGGAGTAAATCCAGTTTATTCAGAGACATGCGGCTGATCATCGCCACGCATTGATCCAGATGTTGAATCAATGGTAGCCACATGTATTGGCTACAGTTCCGTTTAACCATGGATTCGTGTAAAAGGACTTTGTACTGACAACGCTACCTGAAGCATGTGTTTCTAGCCTCTTTAGAAATATGAATAAAGAAAGGAACATGGCCAACGGCTCAGTAATCAAACTGTTTCGCCGTGAGACTCCAGTATACCTCACTGCGTGAGGTCGCAGATTATTGGCAATTATTGCTTTATTAAAGTGCGTTACAATAAAGAACTGGTGATTATTCTGAACCGCTTATGAATGTCTACGTCAGTGAGGCTGTGCAAACAGAAGACGTAAAGTAGATTGGATACAGTGGCAAGAAGGTTAATAGAACGTAATTGATTAGGCTGTATTGCTAAGAGATACCAAAACAATACAAGAAGCAAGTCTCAGCTGCAGCTTCATAGGTGACCATTCGAGTAGTTCCGAAGAAAGAAGTCCAAATTTAAACTGCTGACATGAACAGCGCATTATAAAAGAGAGGGAAGAAAACGTACCGAAATATTTTATGTTACGAATGATTCGAAGCAGTGTTCAATAAAGCTGCTATCTTGTCAAGCTGTTGCTCACTGGCTTTAAATTCCTGTGGACATAAAAAGGCAATAGATTTGAGTATGATGGGATATAGGCAGTGACAGAAATCAATAGATAGCTATTTCAGTGGTACTCTCAACTTGTTGGGATTCCATCTCTAATGTAGGTTACAGTAACTCAGTGGGATGGCATTTCCCCTTATGATAATTGTGTTTACATTCCCAAAGAACGTAAAATGTTGGAGTTGGTGAAATGTTATCTGCTACGTACCAAATACATGGGATACTTCATATCAGACACTCGTCAATACTTGGAATACATGAATAATAATTGACAGAATTCTGTAACCCGTTACATTTGTCGGAAGTGATAATTTGTGCTCTGAGTAAATGTTGACAGTAAACATGGGAAGCTGGAGTACTGGAGCACCTCTGTTGGATGATATACCTGAACGAGATGAGACTTTGGGCAGCGAAGGCGAGAGTCTGCTCTCCAGCCCGAGATCTGAACCTGTTGATTTGGATGCAGATTTGACTGACTCCCTCCTGGACAGGGACTCTGTTCTGGATGATGAAAATGCTTCGTCGATATCAATACAAGACACGGAATCATCCATTCATGATTCAGAAGACTCCGTTCTTGGTTCGCCTTCATTTAACCGTGATTTTACAAACGTGGACAACTTCAGTTCACCTATTTCAAACACCAACAGTGGACCCTGCATTGGACTTGAATATGCTGAATGTCACTATGACTTTACAAAAACTCCCCCACCTGATATTGCTCTTCCTACTTCTGTACCACCCTCCCTAAACGCTATACTCGGAAAACATCAAAGTAAGAACAGTGAATTAACACATAGGACAGGAGGATTACCTTCTGAATTATCTCGATTTGGATTAAACAGTACTAATCTGGATGCTGCAAACTTGAATGAACCTTTACAATTACAAGTGCCAAGTCCCCTGGACGCTGTGCTCGACATGACCAAACAGGTAATGTGAGATTCTTGCCTAATACACAACGTATCAACCGCTTTCATGGGTTGGAAATAAACAGTGACTGTAATGAATACAAATTTATTTTGTCAACACCACAAAATACAAAATAGTCTTTTGACCTACTTAAAATGTTGCAGCAACCAAATGAACCAGGTACAAAGAAAATCGCATTCAGAGTGTGTGGGCATGATATTAGATTGTAAGAAAGGGCAGAGGAAGGTTTCTTGTAAATGCTGAAGTCCCAATATAAAGTAGATTTGCGGAATTGAAAATCGATGTGAACAGGTTTGAGTGCAGCCTTTAGGAAATGTCAATTGGATGAAGCATACATGGGTCTGTACAGCAAAGATTAATATTGTCTCAAGGCTAGGAATACCGTTTCACCATTCAATCTACGTTGGCATATTTCTATAAAGGAAGTAGCCCTGTGGCTGATGAGAGATCAATAATTCTAAATGAAAAATGATTGACCAATGCCTGGTAATGTAGTCCAGTAATGCATTCGGAAGTGAGAGCTTTTGTTGCTTAGTATTTTGATG
This sequence comes from Haplosyllis anthogorgicola, assembly GCA_038406195.1. Taxonomy (NCBI): domain Eukaryota; kingdom Metazoa; phylum Annelida; class Polychaeta; order Phyllodocida; family Syllidae; genus Haplosyllis; species Haplosyllis anthogorgicola. Next base: position 7,230 of record JBCAUI010325518.1, on the reverse strand, counting down.
AAATGACTGGAAGAGAACTTATTTACTTTATATTCATTTGGTGAGTTCAGAATGTAAAGTCTTATAAGCACAAAATTTCTGTGGAAACAAATTTCCCTTATTAGAATAAATGGGAAAGGAAGTTGAAGTCAGAGTATACATTATGCCAACAGGAATGAGTAGCAAAGGAACATTTGCGAGAGCAATATTTGCCGCGAGAGAAAAAGGATGAAAAATGTACTTTGTTGTAAAGTTGAAGTAATGAAAGAGAAAGTATGATATTAAATATATGTGGGCTCAGTAATAAACATCACGCTATTGTTAGAAATGGAGCTAATTTCATATTTATGAACGAAACTTTATTATTATGAAGTACTTTGTGTCAATACCTTGTCACAATTGTTCACTGGATATCGTCTCATAAGTGAGTGGGCTCCGATTCTGCTAAGTCACCTTACAAATAAATCAACAACACCAAAACATTGGCTCTAAGGTCTATCATATTTTATGTATTAACTACGACAGGATTTATCGTCATTGATTTTCCAGGACGTGTATGGTTGTCAGTATGGTTACTCATTGTTGTAGGTGATCAATGATATGGTCAAAAATTACAATTAAAACGGCGGAATATGATAGATATCGGTTTCAACGATCCTTAAGACTGTTAAATTATTCAACTTCCTGTTAAGGCTTCTTTGAACATTTTATGGTCGTTTTACTTGCATTGATAAACCAAATATATGCGCCATATAACCAAGGATACTGATCTGCATTGAAACAAGCATTTTTCAAAGCTGTTAAATATCATAAATTTATAACACTTCAGTAAAGCCACAATATCGGGCGTTTACATCTAATATCATAAAAAAGACAATAAAGCGTGAAGCACCTGCGAATGGTATGTCAAATTGATCATATTTAACCCTATCATATCGAATACACTGACACACCATGGTTCCAGACAGAGTTTAAGGACGACGTAAAACGTCTTATTGAAGGCGATTTAATTTTCAAGTGTTTTGTGTGAGTCAGCTATGCGTTGTGTAGCTGCCAAAATTGAACGTCGTTTATTACGGTAGTAATAAATAACGGAAACAAAGGGTGCTAAAATAATACATTCATGGTTTGTGCTGAGCAAAAGCGCCAGAATTGATTAAATCTTTTTCGGTAAGGGTCGTAAGGTAGCAACTTGAGATGGTATTAACCTGCTTGATTTATCACAAAAACAGTGCTTCGGTGAGTCAGAAATCTCTGACAACTGGTTGAACACTGAGGCACATAAACGTAATAAGATGCCACCGAGAGGCAAATGTTCACCTTCTTAATGAGCATAGTGGAGCAATATTAAAGACGAAGTCATTGTCACAAAACAACACATAAACATTGCGAGGAACATTAAAGGCGCTTCCTAAAAAGCGGCGAAAAGTGCATGTCGTTCATTATCTGGCCGAGTTAACAAAAAAGAAATTCGCGATGGAGACAAACAAATGGTCCTCTTTCCGAATATTATCTCAATGTATATGATCTTGTTCTTGGTCACTAATTATGTTCTGCGTTAGGCTATGCTCATTTGCCGTGATTATATGTAGAGAGAACCACAAATACAAAACACTGCTCTATTTTCAGCATCTGCACAGACGAGGTTCACTAGGTTCACATTCTTATTTTGACAGAACTGCCGACGACTTTGCGGCATGCGAACTGTTCCGGTGTTTGTCGAACGTTATTTATATCTGTCATAGGTTCCTCTTCATTGCCGCATTTATATTGTGTACTCGTGTTAAATTGAGCACGTTTGTTTTGATTGCCAGGCATATCACTCCATCATACATGTCACATCATGTCTTTGTAGAACAATGCATTAAACTTTGTAAGGATGATTGATTTACCTGAAAGTTGCAAAAATGGATGCAAGAGTGAAAAAGCTATGTATCTTGACTGGCTGGGTTATATTTATTCGTTCAGTTGCCTCGCGATAAAATCTAAATTGAGACTTCGAGCTTGTTGATGCATTTAGTTGCGTATTTATGAGGTTCCGCAAGAAAATCTTTCTCTGTACGTCACGTTTTTATCCTGTATGAAAATTGAGAATCCAAAGTCTTACAATAGTTTCATCGCTTGTTCACTATTATCTGTAACTGGCAGAGAACAGGTCACAAGTGTTGCCAGTGTTAGTCGTTGGGAAAAGTATTATATCTGGGAATTTTGCGCGTTGATCTCGTCTCGAGCTTAATCAACTAATACCGTTGTAGCGCCCTTAATTAGGTCTGAAGTCAAACTCTGAAATTACTTTCTCACTGAAGTCATTAAGAAAACGTCTATTTGTTTCCATTTAACAACAAGTTTGGTGAAACTTACATAGTTATTTCGTGCAAATCCGAGGATCGTCAATTTAATAGTTACTGAAATCTTCCCGCAAGCCTAAATTCTGAGGGTGAACTATTTGCTGTAACACAATCGTAAAGACCAAACAAAATGCGTCAAAAGGCAGCTCCTTTGTTGTTGCAAATCAATACCTTATCTCTTTATTAGTAATGTTCTTTTCATGTTACCGAAATAGCGAAATCGATCAGTTAGTAGTAAACAAATGTCGATACATTATGGTAGGATTTAATGTGTCGATCTTTTCAGACGAATGTATATCCTATAGGGCATTCTCTTTTTAACTGAATATGGTTCATCAGGGAAATACTCCTATCCTTTATACCCTTACTGTGGCGGTGATTTAGTTCACTTGTAAAGTGTATTTATATGTTTGTAATAAAAGAAGCGTGTAACTCTTTAAATAAAGCTGCAGTCAGTGTCGTAAAAGACTTTAGAGCAATATTAAACATTTTAGAATTCAACGCCCAATATCAAGCCGCAGTGTAAAATTTGGTTGACTTATCACCAATGTTCTGCTTTAGAAGGCCAAGATTTTTGAACTGAAAATAAACATTGTTTCCCAAGGAGCAATCAGCCATAGATAAAGTTAACGCGATATTTTATGTTTATGGCTCCAGAAGTCGGAGCACAATCCGGATTTGGAAGTTTGCATTCTAAATTTCTAAATTACCTTTCCGCGTACGAGCTACTAGCATTATAAGGGAATGTTCTGCTTCATAAAAGCTGTTGCTCAGACAAGCTTGTATACTTTACAGATTTCGTTTTACCAGTCTGAAGGAAAATTGATTCGTGTTGCGAAACCCTTGGGAAGAAACTGAGTGCTGCCTTGTTGCGCTACAATGATCCTTTCGATAAACAACGATTTCTAGCGACAAAAAATATCCCGAAGTACCAACAGATAGTGACCCAGTTAAGTTTTGAAATTGCATGCAGACCTTCTAGTTTAATATTCCTCATATCTGGATTTAATCGTGTGTATTCAAACCAAGTAGCTGAGCAAGATAAATTGCGAAGAGTAAAAAAGGTTACACTTCAAAAGGCATTTTTACAATCAGCTTCATTTGGTTATTGTTATCAATGTATGCAGCTTTCGTATGGGAAATATTGATGGAATAATCATATTTGGTGGATTAATAGATTTGGTCTATTTACGTTTCTGCTACTTGATTAGGTAAAATCCTGAAGGGCGCAGTGTGTCTCATACAATGCAGCTGAAGCGATATAAATGAATATGTGCGTACCTGATTTGAACTTGAACCGACCATGTATCCGAAGAACATTGATTTTGCCCTCTAACAATCGTGTCGTTTCTTCTGTGACTGATTTCACAGTGCAGCTCTTCTCTGACACAGTCTGCAAAGAGGTCCTGCATTAAGTGTATAGTTAGCTACATTACTTTGAATTGTATGTGAAATATTCAATGAAAGTGTTCTCACTTGGTCCCTTTTGCCAAGTAATTGTCATTCGTAGTTAAATGAAAACCACGTTTGAACCATAAACTCTATGTATTTATTACTCATTACCTTACTACATATAATTACCCTGGGTGCAATGCCTAGTATTCCAGGAGTGAATTGTGTGTCATCTTTAATCAGTGGATTTACGTAGGTAATGCCCAGTAATTCCTCTGGAAAAAAATACATGGATTTGCTAATGTAGTTCGTGAAGAGTAAATCGCATAGAATTTTTTACGGTTTTTGGCTCATTTGGCATAATTGCCAAAGAGCCGATGGAATCATGAATTGTCCGTCATCCATTGTCGTCATCATTGTTGTTGTCGTCGTTGTTGGCATTGGCATTGTCTGTGCACACTCACCCTGAGCACACTATTGATCATAGAGACCTCATATCTTACACACATATGCACCTATGTCCAATCTCAAGGCCTAGCAAAAATTATGTTGCGGTGACCATTACTCACAAAGTGGCAGCCATAGTTGTTTTTTTCTTTGAACCTTTCTCTTGGACATGCAATCGATGATACAAACTTCATATTTGGCAGCCTTATGCATCTATATACCCTCTTTATTTCCTTTAAAAATAATATTGATACCACCAATATTTGCAGTTTGGCAGCCATATTTGTGTTTTTCATGGGCCACTTATTTGAGATTTGATCTTAGACACTTTATTTGCAGGGTTCCCACCACTCCTGGAAAACCTGGAAAAATGGCATTAGGGTTTCCAGTCCTGGAAAAGTACTGGAATTTGACAATTTTATCAAAAATCCTGGAAAAATCATAGGTATCCTGGAAAAATGACAGCACCATGGACAGTTATACATTTTTCAATTTTACGAGTTGTGTAAAATAGGTAATATAAGTATTTTACCCAAAAGGTATTTGGAGGCCACATTAATAAAAAAAGAATATTATACCTGGAATTTTGCTTAAAATCCTGGAAAAACCCTGAAATTTTGTCAATGCCAGAAAGTGGGAACCCTGTATTTGCATCCATGTGATATTGTAACCTGTATGTTGCCTTAGTTAATGATAATGCCAAATGAGCTCAGGTCCATCTGGACCTATTTTTTCAGGCTAAATTGTCCTTGTAAGCGAGGTGCTGTCAAAGAAATGATGTCATGGCACTCACTCTGATTGACACACTCATCATCTTATTATTTTTGGCTCATATGGCATGTATGCCAAAGAGCCTACAGAATCATGAAGTGTCCATCATTGTTGTTGTCATCATTGTTGTCATCTGTGCACACTCACCCTGAGCACACTATTGATCATAGAGACTTTATATCTTATACATGTATGCACCTATGTCGCATCTCAAAGCCTAGCAAAAATTATTTTGCTGTGACCTTTATTCTCAAATTGACAGCCATATTTGTATATTTCTGTGAACCTTATTCCTAGACACACTGTTAAAGATACAGACTTTATGTTTTGCATTCATATGTATCTAAATACCCTCTATTTCCTGAAAAAATTACATTGATGCCACTTATATTTCTAGTTTGGCAGCCATATTTGTGCTTTTTTCATTTATCACATTGGGGATTTTATCCTAGACACTTTGTATCCTTGTGATATTGTGATCTAAATCATCTAATTATTTTGATAATGCCAAATGAGCTCAGGTCCATCTGGACCTAATTTTATTGCTATGACCTTGAACTTGACCCAATGACCTTGATACTCAATCTTGACCTAGATATTATAAAGATGTACCACCATACCAAAAATGAAGTTTCTAGGTCAAGCGGTTCAAAAGTTATAGCCAGGACAGACAGACACACACACACACACAGACACGACTGAAAACATTACCTTCCCGCATACGCGGGCGGTAATGAGAATTCCTGGATCCACCCCTGGATTACTGACAAGAGAAGGCAAGCTTCGAAATGGGGGATATTTTGGTGTTCTTCGCTGGCCGATCCAATATTCCCGTACGGGAGGGGGCGGAGGTACCAATCCTACTTTCTCCCAAATTCAGTGAAAACTGCAGGAAACTGAAAAAAAAATTCCGGGCGTAAGGGGCGGCCATAGCCTCGGGCGCCCCCCTACCCCACCCCCTCCTTAGATCCGCCAATCTCCCTTCGATTCTAGTTCACGCTATTCATACAACTTATTCAGCCCATATCCTTCATGATATTTGCAGCCTTTAAAATTACCAGTTATTACATGGCGCCAAACCTTTTTGCATTAAGTAATAAAGCAACACAACGTTTAACGAGTGCAGTTATTTATGTGGTTGCGTTAAGGATTGCGTTACCACGTGCACACAAATATACACACGCACGCACGCACAAGTGAATTGACCTGTTGCTCTTTGCTTCAATTTCAATAGCAGCATACTGTGAATGTTTTCCGCTGCATGAACTCTGGTAATGCAAAAGTCTCTCCTTCACATTTGAGGAATGAAAACAAGCAATCCGGTGTGAAAATTAGATGAAGTCAATATTTCTAATTTGACAGCCATATTTGCTATTTTTATTGTTTTATTTCTAAGAGATCACACTGTGTTCATTTATCGTATTTTCATTGGTTAACTACATTATTTGTAACACATTGGTTTATGTCAACGTCAAGTTTATTGCTCAAATTTATTGCTCCATGTAAGAGATTTTATAGATCATTGCAGACATTACACATGCATCTCAATATGTTTAATACTGATGTAATGGAGATTTTCATTCATCACCTGCGTATGTGGTAAGGTCATGTTTTCAGTCCTGTCTGTGCGCCTGTCCGTATGTTAGGGCTTTAACTTTTGAACGACCTAGTAATTTCATTTTTGGTCTGGAAGAACATCTTCTTGGTCAATATCTAGGCCAAGTTCAAGTACCAAGATCAGCGGGTCATGTTCAGTATCACTGCAATAAAAATTGTTTAATTTTTAACTACTATCTGCCGATCTCAACTGTTTTGATGTTATGAGCAATACCCAAAGTCAAAATAATGTTTCTGACCCTTTAAATACTATTTGCAAAGCGGGTGGTGGGCCTTCGACTGAAAGGCATTCTTGTTGGTACATATGTTTGCATTGGGCATTTGAAATTTGTGAGATTTTACACTACATCTACAAAATTACTCTGGTTGAATCTTCACCACCCGCCTATTAATGGATTTAAAATCAACTTGTATCTGAAGATCACACGGATAAGGGAGAATGTTAAAAATTACTCTAAATTTTAACTTATTATGTATTTCAACAAAAACTTTTCCCACATTCCAGGTAAGATTGTTGGGACCTTGAACTTATTCCTCTGACTTTGACAGTCAAATGTGATCAAGATTTGATCATTGCATGTTTATACCTTTGAGTCAAAAATGAAACAGCCGTGCGGCCGCGTGTCTATCGAATGCTCCCCCCATGTTTCCAAATCTGCTCATGTTACTCTCCGAC
>JBCAUI010325407.1:0-11629 GCA_038406195.1 Haplosyllis anthogorgicola | reverse complement strand
GACATGAAAAAACAAGTTTTAAATTCTACCACTCTCAACTCAAAGTAGTTAACTCGGACCTATGTTCTGAATGAACTCACTCGCACTTTTACTAATTATTTTTAGTCAATTTAACGTGGTAGGTTGGTTTTGGTAGGTTGACTTTTTCTCATGTGAGTTGACTTTTGCACTCAAAAAAACTATAATATAAACAATTTATTAAAATGGTGTCATTATGAGGGAAGTAGAGAATTTAAGACAATTTAATGTTGATCTTTGTAATACAATGTGGTAGAATAAAAATATACAGACTCCAGGATTTGTTAGTTGTGCTGAACTCTTAATGGTGGTTAACAACTCACCCTCGACCAGGCCTGCGGTCACGTCTCTGGGAAGTTGTCAATCACCGTCTCGAGTTCAGCTCAACTAACAAATTCTGTCGTTGTATATTTTTTAAACCAAATGTGTCACATCGACATTTTTTGAAGATGCTGGTACTAAAGACAAATATTATGCCTTAATTTTGGTTTGCACAAATTTAATGTAAAATAGAACAGAGACAGGAGTTTGAATTTAGAATGCATAACACGTGGTTCACTTCATTTTTTTAAACGTCTTGCAAAGTAAAACGAATTAGTTAGGAACGTCGGTCTATGTCCTGGCCTCTTGGCTAAGAACTTTCAGGTGATGGTAACTAAGGCGTGTGTGCGAAAACAAATTCACAGCCAGAGAGATACCTGTTGGGTAATGCGAGATTCCTGCTGGTAGGGTTCTCGTGTCTACCCTTCCATGAGTAAACGCTTCGCATTACGCCGCAAAAAAAATTTAAAATATCTGGCAAAGTTTTCATCTTGTCCACTTGTTTAACTTTAGCTAAACTGACCATTTGTTATTAATTAAATCATAGAAAAAGTCCAGTATTAAAGGAGAACTTGCTGCAGGGATGGTTTGGCAAGTGACATAACTTTGAATATGTAGTACAGATTACGAGCTTTAGTGTGATCGTGAAGTTTCCCAATCACTCAATAAAAAGTTGGATCTTTTTGATCTTTTTTCAACAATTGCGAATTCTCAATGGCTGATCGTGAGAAATATCACCACTGAAGAACAAACGATAAACAGCATGAGAAGTTGTAGCGTTGCATTTGTAATGGATATACCACGAAAAAGCGTTGATTATTAGGTGCCCGAGCGTCAGCATGCTGTGCAGTCAAACTAGACAAAGTGTGCTGATGACGGTGAATAATACACACTTTTTCTATTGTGTGACAGCACACACGTGGTACAATAAGACATATTTTCACACTGCAGGTGGATGAATGGGGCTCGGTCTGTGCGTCGGACTTTGATGACGATGATGCGGCTGTGCTCTGCCGACAGCTCGGACAGGGAGACACGGGAAAGGCCGTCAAGGACAGAACGTACGTACCTTTATGCGCCGCAAACAAACCGTTTCAACTCTATCGTTTTTGTCTGTCGACAGAATTCGTAGAGTATGTGGTCTTTCGCCTAAAAAACTGGCCATGCTGAAAACTAGGTTCATCCCACTTTCTACACCAAGAAGTAGTACCAAGAAAAAGTCCCGTTACCATGATATTGTTACATCATTTGACAGACATATTATGTTAAATTTGATGTAATGACTTTTCTGGTTCGTTCATTTTATCATTTTATGCAAAAAAATAACAACCAATTTGCTTAAAAAATACAAAATGTTCAAGTCTTGTGATGATGGATTGAGACGAATACATTATCCCAAACTGACATGTTCAAATACCACAAATACCACACCTTCAAATAAAACCGCAATGCCGTAATTAACCACTTGAGTACCCATTACTAAGACCTGTAATTTTCCTAGTAATAAAGTCATACATCTGAACATGTATTGTCTTTCCATCTTACTAAGGGCTTAGTAGTTCAAATGTCAACAGATAGTTGTATTTTCAAAGCACACACCCGTCCTAATGAAACTTGCAATGGCCATGAATAACAAGTGTGCAGTACGATGTACAGAATGCTGGAAAGCAATTTATTTCACTAATTACAACCTGAAAATAAACTTCAAAGCAACTTTTGTAGTATTTTTTTGGTAACAATAGAGATTCTGCCTTGTTCTTTAATCCCCGTGATCAACACACCATGAGCAACTTTCATGTACACAGAGGATTTATATTAAACCGAATGCCATATGGCATTACGGCCATAGATCTTTGAGATTTCAGGATCCCCACTCCCCACCCAAACTCTGAAATTGCATTATTGGCCATTTCAGACACTTTCTGGGGGAACAAATAATGATTGTATATTTTTTGTGTTTGATGATAACTTCGAGGAAAAGTTGTGAGACTTGTGTATCGTTTAACGAATATCCTCCTTTTCCTTTTCAATTAAAAAATTGCAATTCTTATACACAATTTGTTGTAGGTTTGGAGATGGTAGAGGCAGCATATGGGTGTCTGGTTTACAGTGTACAGGAACCGAGACTAATATTAACCAGTGTAAGCAGGACATCCTGGGTGTGAACAATTGTAACCACTGGGAGGATGCGGGCGTCATCTGTGCAGGTAACGAATAGCAATCCTACAGAATAAACGCGAACGTCCTACAGCTCGTTTTCATAAACTTAATGTACACCCTTTACAAGCGTTAAATGTTGGTTTATTGCCTAACGCTACAAGCAGCTCGCTTTTATAAACTTGATGCACATCTGTCGTTCTTTTGCTGCTCTCGGCATTTCAAATACAATCCGCGTTATGTTAGTTTATTATATAACGCTACCAGACCAGCGTTATGTAATAAACCAACATACAGGATTTAACGCTTGCTGTTGCATTAACGGGTGTGCATTAAGTTTATGAAAATGAGCTGTTAGTTGTAAACAGTGGTTGTCAACAGGGACGCTGTGCACGTTATATCTGAAAACTTTTATCGGAAAGGAACAACTGTGGCTGATAATACGACAATAACGTCTACGTCTTTTCTCAAAAGTTAACTCAAGACAAGGGGGCCTGATTGATTGTGCTCTTAATTTGATTTATCCAAGTGGCAATTAATGAAGACATTAAAAGAACTGCATCTAATTTTTTTTGCAATGTAAAACAAGTAAGACGTTGTGCAAAACCAAGGTTTAACAGGGTGCTTCTTTCAACAATTTAAAAAAAACCCTAAATTTAATTGTGTTCAAATATGAAATTTATGTGGAAATTGACATGTACTGACAACGTCATCTAAAGAAGTTAAATTTTATGAGAAAAAAAATTTCTGCACAAAACATCGACAAAAATACCACCATTATGTGTTGAACAGCTTAAAATTATTTTTCTGAAAAAGAGGGAGAGCGCCTCATTAAGAGAGTGTGCCCCAATTCGGGTGAGGACGGTCCTGTCATACCCCTTTTCATTGTTCAACTGGTAACTCTGTGGTTCATTTCAGGTCCGCCAACAACACTACCCGTTGTGCCACCAGGTAGCGCTACTCTCTCTCAACCAACACCAGGTGTCAGCACTTCAGTCACATTACCCACAGTGCCCAGTGCCATGACACCAACAACGCTACCGACAACGCCAGTTCCCAGGCCAACTACGTCTGTTGTAACAAAACCATCCACTACCAGGTTCCCAACCACATCCAGGGGATCACCCCGAACCCAACCAACTCGAACTTGGAAGTCTACGACAAGATTACCCAAGACTAGTTCCCATACAACGTGGCAGCCTCCTAAAATATCAAGCAAGAGTACCCCGCCACCTGCAAGTGGACCAACCAGTCCCACAGTTACCACCACAGAGGCTGTTTCCACAACGGAAGAAACCATAAAGCCAGAATCCAAATCAGAGCCTATATTGCCAGTGGTCCTTCCTTTGGTTCTCATATTCATGATTGCCGTTATGATTGCGATTATAGTGTACGTTCTGTACCGCCGTGGAGCCGTGGCCAAGTTGTACCGATCACCACCGAGAAGAGCCCACGCCATGAACGGCATCAGTTTAAGCAACGTGAGCGACACTAGCAGCCCGACGGACTCACCGCTCCACGGGGTGACGGTAGACCCCGAGAAGAACACCCAGTATACCAATAAACTCTACGAGCTGGGTATGGAGCACCCCGCCATCTACGAAGCCCTGGGCAATGCTGCTAAAGGGTCCGAGGTATCAGACTCAAGCGAGGCCTCCACCTCGGAATCAGGGGCTAGCAGTCCGAGTATCAGTGATCAGGCGAGGCTCACGAAAAATGAGTTCCCGCCAGCGACGGATAGCACGTATGAGACTATCGACGGAGCGGGTCAAATTAACACAGCATTTGAAGTGGATGTGAAAGGTGTTGTGCAGGGGCAATCTAAAGTCTGAGGCATTGTCAACTTAAATATAAAAACAGTAGAACTTGCTTTGAGGGGCCACCCTTACTCGTCATGTAAATTGACCGTAAATAACAGGTGGCCCCACAAAGCAGTGCTGATCTTATCACAGAAAAACAAGAAACAAGCCCACATAAATGCCATGTGGTCGCTCAAAGCAGCGACTTGTTAAAGCAGGTTCTATTGTATATCAAACAAAGATTACAATTTCACATCATTTTGGACGTGTTGTTTTCGCACTGAAAGACTTCAAATGAAGAAATGTGCACTTGCGCCATGAATCTTCCGTGTCTCGGAAGATATAGACCTACTTAAATTTCATGAAGGAATTTACAAACCATTTGATTGCAGTGATGGAGATATCCTTTTCTCGTCAGCCTCTTCGTGTTGCAAAGCGAATGTAAACAATTGTTTGTTAATGTCTTTAATATTTTTGTCTTGAAGTCTTCTATTTTCGATGTCATTTTTATGTGTTAACGTTAGCTTGCGTGCAGGCCATGCCAAAAATGTATGATGTCCGAACATTGCATTTGAAATTTTACTAAGATGAGAGCCTCGCTTAGTATAATTAGTAGCAAACATTGGAACGTGTAGAAATAACCTTTTAAGATTTTCCATTTTCCAAGAAGTGTGCTCTTGAAAGTGTTTTTCTTTTCAATTTTAAGCTTAAGTGATTTCCGTACTAAACAGTTTTTGAGCCTGCATGATTATAGTCATGAGATTACTTAAAAGCTTTACACTAAATATCCATGTCATTGTGTAGTATATTCATTATATTCAAGATAACCTAAATGGTCACAATTTTAAAGGAATTATCACGCTTGAAAATAATGCACCGGTACAAGTTACGTAAGCTTCCGGACTGAATATAATACTGAGGATCTCGAAAATGTAGAATTCTTTTATCAGAGAAAGCTACAGTATCATTTTCAGGAAATTTACTGTTTTTAATTCTTTAATTAATTTTTTTTTTAATTTTTTGTTGGACAAGGGTCCATTTGTGGGGCCACTGATTACCCCCGTTTTGGACTTCGTGTGACCCTCGACCATGGGTTTTAAATCCCTTCAAGCAAGTATGCTACCACTGAGTCACGCTGGTCGGCTTCAAATTTATTACAGTTTGAAGCCGAGTCGACTGGAAGTTTAAATGATTATTTAGTTGGTTGAGATTACTTATGTTAACAATTCTTTTTTCCTCAACATAACTGGGTAAGGTTTTGAAGTTGTTAACTTCCTTTGTGAAATTATATTTGAAACACTAACATGCCACGTCAACATTGTTATTATATGCAATGTATATGCAGTTATCTCTTAACCTCTCTGGGCGCATTGTGCACAGCTTAGGCTTTTATTTAATTGTTTGGATTACATTTTTTGCCACACTTTGAAATCGGGATTTTAAAAAAAAACTCATTTGAGGTTGAAAAATGTTGCGCACGGCAAGATTTTTCAATTGTAACGAGTTTTGTCACGAGATGATCGGAAAAAATGAAAAATTGTATCGATATTTGTTGATATTTATAAACAGTTTGGTTTTTTGGGGAGCAAGTTAAATTATTAATTTTATATTTTTCGATCGCCGCACTTTGAAAATCCTGAAAGCAATGTAATCCAAATGATTAAAAAAAACCGCCTTAAACCTTGGGTAGGATTGACGGTAAGCGATGTGATAAAGCTAGTCGTATTTTTTCCATGTGTGATGGTAAAGGTAAAGGTCTCAGAGACAAAGTGCAAGAGGTACATTAGTGACAATCAATTGTTTTATTTAAGTGTAAAGTGTAAATAGCCCATTTATAAGAGTACACCATAAAGGACCCATGCTTAAACACTGGTGCTTAACGCATGACGTACCGTAGTAGTTTAGGCCAGACTTTCGATGATGAAAATTTTTAGAAAGGCGATTGGAAAAACCCCTAAAAATAAAAATTGACTTTCGTGTAATTTTTTGTATTTGGATTAAAAAGCCTGGCCCTATGTAAAACAAGAAATAAACTGTCGTACTTAATGAACATGACTTCTTAACGTGTATCATGTTAAGAAAATGACGTTTGTATGTTAATTAATGTGACTTTACTCTTGACATATTTGACGGCAATATTTTTTTCTGCTTCTCAAATTGGTCGCACTGAATTAATGTAAACCAAATATGCAGTGCGTTTTCATAAAGTTAATAAACAACACTGCCAAACTTTAACGGATCCAATTCCAAGAAATTTGTGCGTTAAGACGAGCGTTAAGAGTAATGTTATGTTGTTTATTGTGTAACGCTACCAGTCGCCATTACACAATAAACAACATTACGCTCGTCTTAACGCTTGTTGTGCATTTACGGATGAGCTTTGAGTTTATGAAAACACGCTGATGGAGTGTTTGTCTAGTTATAATGAACATAGATCCTCTATTTACTGGGCAATTACAAGCGGAATTTTTCTACCGAATTAAAATTCAAACAGTGAACTTGAATTTGGACCATGAACAGTAACCATGGCGTTGTTCAGTTGTGTCCATTGGCGGATCCATGATTTCTGATGCGAGGGGAGGGGGCGCCAACCTTGTGAAGCCCTAATTTTTGTGTAAAAATCATTTTGGCCGTAGGAAGGGGCGCGCGCCTGTAGCGCCCCCTTTGTATCCGTCAATGGTGTCTGAATGTTCTCTGAATTAGAAATACGACTTCAACATTTATGAAAGAACAAGAAGAAAAGAGTTATTTTTCAGTTGAATAATTGTTTGCATGATAAGGTAGCCGACAAATAATTTCTTTGTACATTATGCAACCAGATGCTACTGCATTGGTGGAAAGTCAATTTTCCAAAAAAAAACTAAATACGAGAATATGACAGGGTTGCTTTGGTCCTTTTTGTTTCCCAGTAAGTAACTTTTCTGTACGTGAACTTCCAATGAGAATGTATTGTTTTTTATGTTTATTTTGCACTTGAAGTACATGATACATATCAGAAAAAAAAACATGACTTGAAACTGTTGTTTAATACTCATGTAGATGTATAGTATACACAACATTAGCGTTTGTAAATATATTTGTATATAAATGAACTATACAATGCTTTTGCATGCTTTGTAAAATTGACATTATATACAACCAGTGACAATAAAAGCATATCATATACATGTACTTGAATCTGTCCATTTTATTCACACATCTAATGTTGACAAGTATTGAGGACCACTTAACGAGTTTGACTTTTCATATAAAAACAAATTCAAATGATAATCAAGCTTTTTCCAAATTGGTTTTAATGGAATTGGGCTAATTAGCCCAATTACGTTTTCTGGGTTTTTTTACCAAAATTGGCAAATACCGAGGAGGACTTAAACGCTACAGTAATGATACTGAAATTTATACCAGAACTTTAATTGGAATTAAACAAGAATATATTTCTGCAATCACTATGTCCATTGAATTAGGTAAATTAGGCTAATTAGTCTAATACCGAACAGTAAAACCAATTTGGAAAACCTCGATAAGTTATTGAGTTTATTTCAACGATAGTACAGTGATAAAATGTACAAGAGGGCCGAAATTAGAGATGACAGAAGAAATTAGAGATTACATTTCACACAGATAAATTTGAGCCCAAAGTGTCAATTGCCTGACAATGGAGGATTTTCCAAATTCGATGTCCAGCTAATTCACCTAATTTACCTAATTAGGTAAGAACAACACCAGTACCATTTTTGGTGTGTCTACCATTCATAGTGTGGCAGTGATACCAATTTTGGTGGGTATAGTACACTGATATCAGTATGTTTAACCAAAATCCGTGCAGTTCCTGATACAAGGGCAATACCATTTTTGGTCTGTATCCAAATTTCAATTGCAGATCAATGGATAGACATGCCTTATATCAATTAAACTGTCTCAAGAATTTGTCAGATTAGGTGAATTAGGTAAATTTGGTGAATTAGTTAACCAAATTATTGAAGGTTTTTCCTAATTAAAATTCCCTTCTGGATGACACAGATTTACGTTTCATAGCCTTTCCTTTCACATGATGTTTACTGTAGTCTTACGACATTAATTGCTAAAATTTCATAGTCTAAATATGTCAGATAATATCAAAGTACAATAATCATTAGGATAAATGTATGTGGAAGGACATAATTCATTTATAAAAATTAAATTCCTCATTACAAATTCAAGATGATTGTACTTTGCATGCAAACATACACATATGTGAATTTTACGAGTTAATCTAGTTAGGCTAATCCAGTAAAGGTATTTTTAAAAACATTATTATGTTTAAATTAATTTATTTTCACCATTTCTTTTCCAAAACCTCACCTAGTGATTATTTTCTCTCTTTGGTTATGAACATGGCAACTCTATGAAAAAAAAATCACTTAAAGACTAATAAAAAGAAGTACAGTGAAACTTGCCTCAACTTCTTGCTGCAGGCACCAGACAGGATGCCAACAATTTCTACTTTTATCTAGGAAAGACTCGGATATATACAGAAATACTCCGCCGTTTAGTTGTTTTATCTGGTGAAGACATTCCTGTTCAGGGTACATAAACACTTCACAGTTTGGTCCAAATATGTTGCAAAACCAAAAATTCCACCATTTAATTTTCATTCTTATGGAAGAAAATTAAATTTACCTAATTCTATGAAACTATCAAGAAATGTTTAGTTTCCATGGATGTTGTTCATCAACCCCAACAGACAAAATGGTTAAACAAAAGTTCATCAGTAGTTCATCAGAACAACACAATAGAGGTCTTTCATAATTCATGTCTTGCCTAATCTACCTGATGAGGCTAATTTTATCAAAAAATTATCAATAACGTTACTACATTTTGCACTATGCACAAATTAAGTAGATTTTAAAAAAATAGTTATATTTTCTCTTTAGCCATTAAATTGTCTAACAAATGAGGCTTGTTAGCCAAGAAATTAATTTGGAAAAATCTCTGATGTTGCAATAGAGTTTTTAAAATTAGTGTAAAAGTGATCATTACTGAGACCTAAAGCAAATCTTTTTCTGATATTTGGACTGATTAATAGAAGGTAATTTTCGTCCAAAAGAAGGAAATCTAAACGGCGGAATTTTGGGATTTGCAACATATTAAGGACTAAAAGGCGGAGTGTTTCAACACCTTAAGGAGGAACGTCTCCACTAGGTAAAACTACTAAACGGCGGAGTGTTTCCACACCCTGAGGAGGACCGTCTGCACTAGATAAAATGACTAAATGGCAGAGTGTTTCCACACCCTGAGGAGGACCGTCTGCACTAGATAAAATGACTAAACGGCAGAGTGTTTCCACACCCTGAGGAGGACCGTCTGCACTAGATAAAACGACTAAATGGTGGAGTGTTTCCACACCCTGAGTAGGACCGTCTGCACTAGATAAAACGACTAAACGGCGGAGTGTTTCCACATCCTGCTCCTATTCCTGTAGCTCCGCACAAGGTTCTGGTGTTTGAGGAAGAAGAACAGACATCTCAACTAATAACTTCCCATCCAGTTTAATATTGCGACGAATTGTTCGTGTTCTTTGAAGACTTTTTACTGTAAGCGTAATAATTTTAATGATGGTTCTTCACTTCTAAATTTATACTAATAATCCTCTACAGAGCATGGGAATAATTCTGTTTTAGCGGTTTTCAAACAATAAAATAAATAATATCAGCATGGTAACTATAAAGTGATTCAAGTCCATATATGAAGTTCGTAAGTTTGAAGTCATTTCTAAAAATTAGTCTATCAATAACAGTATGATTTTGCCTGCCAGACCTGCCTGAATAATAATTTCGAAAACTCCAGCATTAAATTTTAATGCTGTTGTTGGCCATTGCAAAGACGATCCTCTGAACATGTTTGTGTTTTTTCGGCAGAAGACAATTCCGTATAGAACATGCTTTGAAATCCATGCGACTGGTATCAAAGCCTACTGTCTGGAACAATGTATCGCTTTACTGTGTACGAAATGACAACCACCACCAGACAGAACAAAACAATCGCAGTAATCGTTCCGATTATTCTTGTCCCTGAAACATCTGACGAATCTTGCACTGTCCACTTTTTACGCGATCCTACCGCCCTCTTCTGGAGCTGAATGGAAACAGCCTCATTTCTGTCCACCAGGGGGATTTCGTCACTCACGGAGTATCTCCTTTGTAACTGGGTAGATTTATTTCTCTGCAAGTGATCACGTGGGACGCTGATAGAGTATCTTCTTTGATTGGCTGTGGGGGTTGATGGAAGAGACCTCTGGTGGTTGTGTAACACAATGGTATCCAAGGCGCCAATGGACGCAGAACGTTCTCGTTTAGATGGTCTTTGTAGAAAGAGAAATTTTCTCATCTTGTTAATTTTCTTCTCCTAAGTTGTCTAATTTCCAGCTGTACCAAATACCTTGTCATGTATGGTGGTTTTGTAACAACATGGATCCTGTGTTTGAATGTGTCTCGTTGGTTACACACAGGTTCTTCGAAATTCCTTGACTTGGTCCTTAAAAAATATGTCAGTTATCATCATAAATCCACAACATGTTGACATCTGTAATTCAATTTATAAACATGATTACAATCATTTTTCTAAATGTACAATGTGGTTGGGTTGTGAATTACTTGCTGAGCGAATAATAACTTTTATGTTTATAATTTTTTACCATAAAGTATGTATTTAATTCTTCAAGTACTCCATCAAAACTCAAACAAATAGCAAAGGTTGCATAAAAATACGCTTTGTAGATCTGTTGTTTCAAAATTAATATAATTTTCTTCCTGTGAAGCTAATAGTTTAGCAGTATTTTGAACTGGTAGTCAAAATATGTATGCAAATGTTCCAATTCTAACTTTAATTGCATCTTATCAAATGACCGACAATGCATGTTTTTATTCAAATGTTATTTATTCAAGAAGAATTTATCAATAATTCCAATATTGAAACATTGCTGCACCAACCATAAAACTTTGATGAAAATGTAGATACAATGTTCTATCATGTAAATATTTGACAGGGAAAACATTTAAGGGAATGTTATCTAACATATATCAAAAGCACTCAAGCACACAACTTGAGTTCAAAATACATCAAAAATTGACAGCAATCTTGAACTGTTGTTAACCTTTGTGTTGATCAGTGGTTAAGGTGGCTAATTATAAATTATTTCGGCAATTAACGATCTCCAAGTCGATTTGGCAAAACTTAATTTTTATGCCATTTTATTTATCCACCCAAAAATGATAGAAACATGTTAAATTATATGAAACTGACACTGTTACTGTTGTGCAGAAGCATGCGTGTGACAGATGTAAACAACGTATAAA
>JBCAUI010325296.1:0-15245 GCA_038406195.1 Haplosyllis anthogorgicola | reverse complement strand
GGCAACCTAAACAAACATTAGACTGAAGCACCTGCTTGAAGACAAAGCAAGTGAACTAGTCTACGAAAATTGGCTACAATCTAGCGACCGAAGCCAATTTTGCTGGGAAACTAAATTAAAACTAAAACTAAAACTAAAGGGGCGGGAGTCCCTGGTTTTTACCTGGGCGAGTTTTGAGACATTTTGAGGTACATGTGTAGCAATGCTGTACATCCGAGTCCACCATTCTACCGAAGAAATTAAAAGGGTTAGGAAGGCTCAACTGTAGTGCGTACATGCCTACACCTGTTGACTGCAGTGCACATGGGTTGTACTATAGTAGGATATGCAGTAAAAAATAATCTTACATAACCGACTTGCAGTCGGCATATATAGGTAAACGGAAGGACTTGTCGTTTTTTTTTAATTTGGGACAAATAATTTCAGTTCATAACATTTCGCAACCCAATTTGCATCGAATAGTAATATTGCAGGGCATTATGTCAAGATGTGAATTCTAATCAGATACGTAACTGAACAGGCATTATATGTTTATATACTTACTCAAAATAACTTTCAAGCAATTGTATGTTGAAACTGTTTTATTACTGTAACAATTGTGATAATAATTAATGGTGTTAAAACTTATGAAATGGATTGGAAAATGAACCAGTTGCTGAACATAAACTTGTGAAATGGATTGGAAAATGAACCAGTTGCTGAACATATAAACAGTAAATGTACCTTATTATTCCTAAATAAAATACCCGGCACTGAGACCAATTTTCGCACCTCTTGAGTTTTGTGCAAAAATAATTATTGATGTTCGAGTAGTGCAATTAAAATTGAGTGGTTAAATGAAAACTACCAGAATTGCCATATTAGGTCATATACAGTAGAACCTGTCTTGGGCGGCACCAAACTTTTGGATGACCAGAATGCTGCAAAAGGCAGCAATGCCGTCCAAGACAGATAAAATAAACATGAATATTAAGGATTCATTTCGGAGAAAACTGCCGTAAAAAAGCAAAATGCCGCCCAAGACAGATGCCGTTCAAGCCAGATTCTACTGTACTTCTTTGTTAAACAGCATTAACTTGTTTCAGGAGCGATTGCTGCGTACATATTCCCTCGAACGAAATCCACTTGAAATGGCATCAATCTTAGCCAATAGTAGCCACCTGATGAACTATTGTCATCCGCATCCGATATTTTCTTTGCAAGTTTTATTGCACATACAGTTGAATCTGTCTTGAGCGGCATTTCTCTTGGGTAGCAGTCTTGAACGGCATTGCTGCCTTTTACGGAATTCTGATCAATCAGAAGTCGGGTGCCGCCTAAGACAGGTTCCATTGTATTGGCATTCTGGCGAGTGGATTGTACTGTAAAATGACGATGTGTTGTCGAAATAGGCAGGGTATGGATCTACTTTTTATACCAATCTATTTTGGATACAATGGAAACATATTGCTATGTTATTGTATCTGAAAAGTAACTACTTTTTGTGTAGAAACGACCATTTTCACATTAACATGCAAGTGTCCCATTCATCCATGGCACCTTTGTTACCTTTTACCGACTCGGCAGTGATATTTAATTTGTTATTCATGTTCAGATCTCATAATTACACTTTGTCAATGTGCTAAATGAGCTGAGGTCCCATGGGTCCATTGCCAGAATCTGTACCTTTATGACGAATGACGTCCATGTATAACACAGAAGTACGAGCTGCTAAAATGGAAAAATCTCCCGCAAAGCATAATCTGCTGCGAGTTGTTTTAATTATGACGCACCTTTTCTTCGTGATTAATTACTGTGCGACATGGAAAATCAGCATCGGGTCATGATAGAGTTTAAAATAAGGCGATTCAAGAACGAAAAGAAAAATGGCATTACTTTGGGTAACACTCTTATCCATAACAGAACAAATATTTTGATATTGTGAATTATTACAATCTCTTAGGCTGGCATGCAAACGGTAACGTTGCGTGTCACTGGAAATCGTTACGACACATGAGAAAACAAGCAGGCGTAATTTTAGTACCCAACTCAGCGATTCGGAAAAAATGGCAAAATGGCCATGAATCTCCATGGTACTCTTGCACAAGGAGGTCTTGACTTTGTTATTTTACAAAATCTTTGCAAACGATCAATTTCTTCCATGGGAACAGCCTAAAGTAATTTTGAGGGCTACTGGTACCCCTCACTCTGAAGTTATACTACTGTACATGTATTGTCTTTTTTCACTACGACTAAGCGTTTTGAGGATGAACTAGAAAACTATCATCAAAAAGGTTAAACGTTCTTGCGGCTTCGATCAGCAAGTCTCTAATGAGCGACATTACACAAGTATCGCTTTCATTGGCCTCTCATTGCATAGACGTTGATGGCCGGATATTAGAAATGGCCGGAAATCCTGACCCATTATGGTACTCACAAGTTACTTTATGCTCATGCTAGTACGTAATGTACGTGCGATGTAGCAGCCCGTTTATAGCAATTGATTCATCTCGGGAATAATGGAAGATTTCTCATAGTTGAATTTGTACGCAGGGACTTCATTTTTGGAGGCCAAAAAATGATGCCTCCCAAGTTATGAAACGCAAGACCCTTTTTAGATGATACTTTTGAAATCTTTTTATAACGAAAGATGTTAAATCACAGGACCAACACGCAAGGGAAGCACAAAGTCACAACTGCGAAAGAAATCCTTTCTCTGTAGTTTTTGAAATGTGTTAAACATGCACGTGTTATTGACAGTTCTACTTAACGAAGGGTGGAGCTGTTTGGACAGCAGGTTTATTGCGCCGAGTACCATTAGTTTATGCCGTACATGAATGGAAAGACAATTTCGGTACAATTAGGTTGACATGTGCCCATTTCTATTGCTGTTGAGAACCATATTTGGGAAATTATTGCCACAAAATGCAGAAAATGTGTTGCGTAGGATACATTTTCAATAAAATAATCGTAAAAAGCAGATGTTTCACTTCTTGAACCTTGGATCTCAACAAGGAATTAAAGCGTCATGTAAAGTCTACTGCCTCATCCCATTTAAAGGACTCCTGGCATTTAGTATGAGTGTAGTTTACCTTTCATGCAAGATACAATTTGAAAATTTATATGTAAATGTGATAAAAATTTTTATCTGCGAATGGCATTTCAATGTACTCTGTTACCATTTACATTTACCATTATGCGGTAATTGATATATGTGTGAAAATTAAATGGAAGCCTACAATTTAAATATATGTAGACTGTGTAAATTGAAAGTTGTGCTTTATTTCCACATTGTAGCGACATTCACACATTCATGTTTTGGTTTCTTTGACAGAGATGGACGTTTACAGGAGAGCGATCAGATCTTGGCGATTGATGGTCAGGTGTTAGACTCGGGCATCTCTCACCAGGAGGCGATAAGTATCCTACAGAAGGCTGCGGGCCAGGTGGAGCTGATCGTCGCGCGCGGAGTGATCCCCCGCCCTGGCGGCCTCACGGACCAGGGAGGCATCACACCTCCACAACAACAGGTACGGTTTTTTTTTATGTCAAACCCACTGTCTAAGGGTGAAATAAGACACGGGCGGTTGATGTTGCTTAGTCTTGTTTATTGAGTGCTGATACAATATGTACATGTGCATGGTTATGTGTCCCTGGCAGGCTGCTTACGGCAGGAGTTGACCTTTATACCAACACGGATGGTTACCAGGGCTACAGATAAACAGAATGGACCAGTGCCCAGCCCCTATGTCTCATTGAAGATTTCTCTTGGTTGTTTGGTGGGAAAGACCAAATGTTGAAACAATTGAGACTTGCAAAGTCAACCAATAATTGTTTAAAAATGACCTTCAAATGACCTTGACGTTCACATGACCTTGACCTCATTTACTAGTCAGAAGCACTTTAAAACTTGGTATTGGCAGATATCATTCTAAAATTGTAAAATTTTTATTACCTTGAACTTGACCCAATGACCTTGGTAGTCAAACTTGACCTAGATAATACAAAGATGTACTACCATACCAAAAATGAAGTTTCTAGGTCAAGTGGTTCAAAAGTTATAGCCCAGACACACAGACAGACACGACTGAAACATAACCTTCCCGCATAAAGGAGCGGTAATGAATATGTAAAAGTGACCTATTTCAAAAAAGTACAATACATGTGTCATGAAAAAATACTGAATGATTTGTCATCCTGTGTGATAAGCCCACAAGACGTGTACGGGGAGGGGGGGGGGGGTAAAACGGAACCTTGCCACCGTGCATCAGTATACTCCCTGCATTTTAACCAACTGTAATTGGAGAATTCTCCTCGATTACCTCACGAAAGGAGGAGGTGTTTGCCGAAATGGGATTCCTTCTGTACGTCACCTGCAATATTAGAGGCTAACTGTAAACAACAAGTGGAATCATGCAACAAAAATGGTACACTGCCAAATCAGGATAATAGTAAATATTTGCAGGTTATAAATATTTAAGATATTTCTGCTGAATGTGCAGACGTGCCAATTAAAGTAATGAAACATTTAGCCATTACTTTGTTAGGAATTTGCAGTGATATGCCTTCAAGATTGGTCTTTCTCGATTTGATGCGTTTTCTTAAGCAACGTGGATGAAAACAGTAATTTGTTAACTTAGATCTTTAAAACTACGATTCTTTCACCCTCTTTGTGTCAGTTGGGGTGGTCTTGCTTGGTTATGATCTCATTTGTACCTAGAAAGTTGCCTGTGAATAAATAAATCCAAAAGGCAAATTGCTCATCATGTACCTGTCCGTTCTAGTGCTGTGCCGACTGCCATTAAATGTTTATGAGGCAGATGCATATTTCATGATACCGTTATACAAGGTAGAGATCAGGGTGTCGAATCAATACGCCACGTAAATGTGGTCAAAGTTCCGTGACACAAAATTCATTTCAGACTGAGTTACTCGCAACAGTTACTCTAGTTAGGGAGAAGACGTATGCAGTGACAAGGGAAACGAGAGAAATTACCTGGGAAAGCCAGGTAAATAGTCTATCACGCATGGCTGATAGACTGCACCTCACCTGGTTTGGGGGGGGGTCCGTCTGCACCTCACTTCACCTGGGGGGGGGGGGTCTGTACGCCTAGTTTTGACTCAATAGCAAAACCACCTTGCCGTCCACAGAAGTCTATCGACGCTTCGCGTGATAGATTAATAAGACAAAATAGAAGGTAACAAGTGATAGTGGGTAATTTTTCTATTGTAATAAAGCATTTATGCGTGGTGTTTAGAATCACTGGAGTGAAGAAGATTAAGTCCAAAGAATTAGCAGAAAGGACAACATGATGATGGTCAAAGAATCCATGCTATTAGACGAAATATCCGCTGGCAAACTTCCGTTTGCAAATACATTGTATTGGCTTTTAAACAATTACTCGTGGGGAAACTTGACAATTAGACTGCTACAAGCTGTAAAACAAATGAACCTTTTATGACCCTGTCGTAAATCTCTCAAAATTAGGTCACCGTGATGTAATTAAGTGGTTTTAATTAGGTCAAGTCTCTTTGAACTAACTTGACTCCCCTTTACAGCATCTGCTGGCATGAACGCGTGGCCTTGCAGTAGAGCATTTGCAGATAAAGGCAATGGTTGCATTAATGATTTAACTGTAGTTTTACTATGTACGGAGTAAACAGGCAGATTCGTTTATGTCCCTGCACTGTAAAACGGATAACCCGTTCAGTTCTGTTCGGTTGCGGAAACAGCAGTAACGTCCAGATGTGAGAAGTTCAGTGCAAGAAGTATTCTCGGTGCAACAGACGATGATGCAGCCTGAAACTCTTTAATTTGTCTAGTCAGTTCTGAAAACTACTTGCCTGTCCAAATAATAGGCTGAAATCTTAACTGATAAAGCTTCACATCTTTCAACCCGATATCGCTTTGCGATCTCCTGACGCCTTGTCTCGCGTGCGGACATTCTGGCCTCAAATCATACGCCGAGATTCCGCACGCCATCAGAAACCGAATAGAATGATCTTCGTCACAGATTGGACGTCTAGATTTTGATGCATTCATTAAATAAGTTAGGATTTTATAAAGGGGAATTGCTAAATGTATCTGACCAACAACCAGAACGTATTGACCAACATTGAAGTGGTCATGTGAGAATTTTAACATTTGTAACTAAATTGTGAAAAAGTATGATTCGGCACTGTAATGGGTTAAATTGTCCATTAATTTGAAAGACATTTAAGTCGTTATGACCGTGCAACTCTTTAAAGGTTTACAAGATGATTGGTGACTTTGAGGAGTGCTGATTTCTTTGAGATATCTTGCTTTGTGTGGAAGGTGATCCACGTTCTGACCTGATTTGTTAATAAAGTAGGGTCCATGTATGTACCGAAGGACTCGGCCCTTTCCTGATCATATTTACATGACAAACAGACTTACTTTCAATTAAGCGTGTGTAGCTTCTGATTTTCTCATGCCATATTCTGACATGGCCAGAAATGGCAACAGAGAAGACGAGACTTCGCAATGATATTTACCTTGAAGGTTTGAAGCGTTGCGCGGCCTGTACATTTCTGTAACCGTATCTTCTCTTGTCAAGGGCTTCTTTCTGCTTCCGAGGAGGTTATTGCCCGATCCGCCAGGTACTATAATTAAGTGTAAGTAACCCCTCAACAAGTTTATTCTTACCCCTACTAATAGCACATCAGTATGTAGGATTTTAATTTCACTATTGCACTTACAGCCTGTGCATAAGTGAGAATATGTGCTTGGGGGGGGGGACTTTTTGGAAAAATTGGTCCTTGTGGCAACAGTGGAATCTCCGTTTTTGCGATTAAAAAAGGGCGATAATCTTTTGGTCACGTATATATCAAATTGACAATGCAGTAGAACATCCTCTCAGTTGAACCTTAGGTATCTCATTGTTTGAGCCTCAGGAGTATCCTAAACCCAAACATGTTCGTTGTTTTCGTCTCTTCGAATACTTATTTTATGGCTTGGATTACTTTGTCTATGGAATGAAATTAAATTAAATGCGTAATGTCGGACGATCATGATCATGCCAAGACATGGAGATCTCTTACATTAACACATTACAGCAGTTTTCATTTCAGTGTACTCATTTCTCATTGCGTAAAGTGACGAGAAGCGCACGGATGACCAGTACGAGCAGTAAGATCGCAGTGTTTGTAGCTGCTATTATATCGGCTCCTGCACATGTTATAAAGCCTCCTCTCCCCAGATTGATGTAAGGTTTCCCCGGAGCGACCAACTGTTATTAATTCTTAAATCCCAGACATACATTACTGGGTTTTGTGAGGAAGGGATCGTTACGCAATAAACCTTGTGTATGCTAATGAACGAACACTTGTGATATCTGAGACTACAGTACAGCAGGACCTTCTTTGAAATACTACTCTTACTCGTGACCCAAATTGGCCGTAAATGACAGGTGGCCTCACAAAGCAGTGGCGACTTTGGTAATACATATATATGGAAACAAAAAAAACCCCTATGTGCTGGCCATAAATGCCAGAATGCTGCACAAAGCAGTGGCTTGTTAAAGCAGGTTCTACTGTAATTCTAAGTAAACGCAAATCTGATTTTATAGTTTTGACTGCATCCAGAATAGGACATGTGTACCGTCACCTATCACCATGGAAACTCAAATGCACAGCAAATATAAGTAAGAAAAGCACTCGTAGTTTTGATCACTCGATTTTGGGTAGGTTCCCTGTCGGGTTAAAAGGTATACCTTTGAAATGCTCGGAAAGAGCAGCTCATCAGGTCGCAATGTGTAGAGAGACCAGCTTAATGTCTTGGTGTAAATTAATTTTGTAATTAATAACAATTTCATGAGACAATTTGCCATAAAGGAATTTTAATGAAGTTCAATTTGACCCTTACTTACATATTTGATTGAATAATTAGGTAATTAGTGTATCTTCAGAAAAGTAACACATCTTTTATATTAGTTTCAAAACGTGAAGGCACCGACAGGTACGTGAACATAAAATACATTTTTTGAAAAATTTGAAAAATGTAGATGTTGCAGTGTTGAAATTTTAAAAGTTTAGTAAAAACTAGTCTCTGTAAAAAAGTTTATCGTAATTTCAGATTCCATAGAAACATAAAAGAAAGCAATTAGCGCTTTTTTTACGGTTTTAAGGCAAGTTATTGTGATTAGATCGAACTTCATCTGGTATTTCTTGGGTATTAGATGATATTAATTAGTTTGATCAATATTTTATTGAATACTCAATCAGCAGCTGGTCATTGCTATTGTAGCTTCATTATTGGCTCATCTGTGGAATATATGAGAAGCGAGAGCAGTTTGTTATTAGTTCAAATGCGAATATAATTACTCGGACCTTAATGTCAATTTTGCGGTCACTTTGACGTTGTTACACTGCAATGGACAATCTGTCAAAGAAGGTCATAACAGTTGTCAAGTGCGACAATGCAACTTTGTAATCATTCCTGATTCTTGGGTGGACAGTTTTTAAACGTTCTGCAGAGAAAAGGAAGCAAACTATTAAGTGGTAATGTGTAGTAAAGCAATTGGGTTATTAGCCCAAATACGGTATTTTATCAGAAGTCCTAAGTAGCTAGAATGCCATGTCGCATCATAAAAACACAACCTGCTTATTTCCAGGAGAACCAACTATATGCCTCGATGTCATCTATAAATTATTGTGAAGCTCCATTAGGACTAAATTCAATTACATTATCTATCCGTGGAAAAGATTACCTTAATGGTCGAATAGACTGCGTGTACATAGTGTCTGTCTGTTATTACACTTGAATAATATGGCGGATAATCACGAAATAACTCTCTTGGATTAGGCGGATTGTTGTCATAACTATCTATCTTAGCTTCTTAATTTCAGGGAATTTAAATCGAGACAAATAAATCAACTGGTGATGATTTCTTTATACCAGAGAAAAACGAGCCGAGAAATTCCGACTCAATGTTACACTCGCTACCATTAACAGTGCAGCGAAACGATACAGCGCATTTGAGCAAAATGCTTTGTAACTCTGTAGATGATACGCCACAGGCGTTGGACATCACCATTACATCTGAAGCATTGTACGCCGTTTAAATATCGTAAATGGCGTATACATTTTAGCAAGACGGCATATCGTTTTGCTTCCCTAGTTTATAAACAAAGCTTTTTTTGTTTACCTTTTTAAGTTTCAAATATGACAGAAGCATCAAGGCTGAAAGAGAAATTGGTACTGTGGGACTTGATACACTGTGGGACTTGATATGCGTACACGTCTCTTCCCGAACGTGGCCTTTGCAGACAGTGTAATGTGTGAATATGATTTGTATTAACAAATGAATAAGTTAAGTCCCTGGATGCCAAAGAGGGGAATTTGCAGTGTGATGACGTTGTAGCAGCCTTTGACAAAATAAAAAGGGATCTCGCTGCTTTGTAATTTTCTGCGAGATCTGTAGCTTTAACAACCACCCGCGGTTAACAACAGTCCATGTTTTACCGAAATAGAATTGCAGGATTAATTGCGTAAAATTATAGGCGGCATTTGATTAGCTTTAAGATTAAACATTTTCAACCTGGAACCGGTCTCAACTAGTCTCAACAATAATGAAAAACAACCATTTTTTGGAGCCACTGGTACTCCTGGTGTGAACTCAGCTTCTGGATTTTATCTTTGGTAGACCAAGCCCGCATCTGACATACTTTTTTAAAAGCATTGATAAGCAGGTTCTGTAGTGAGTTTCAAACCAAGGGTTCCATTAAGAGTTCCACGCGCTTTCCGTTGATCGCCATGGATGTAAATTTTTGATATTGTAGCGGCTTAATTTTGGAGACCTCTTCCCTATATTTTTAATCTTTCAATTTTTTGAGAGGAGTTAAATTTTAAAATTGTGTGCACAGCGCCATGTAATCATAGTGCTGGATAGGAAATATCTGCTCCAAGACTGAATTTCCTAATATGAATAATTTGTAACAAACGTTTATCGTGCAAAAACAACAGCCGTTGCCTGTTTTATATTGGATGAACATCTGTAAAGTCTGCAACAATGTCAATAAAAGACGAGGCATTATATTGACTCGTTACCGGAGACTGATGTAGCACGGACAGTACCACGATTTTTCTGGATATGCCCCTACGGATGCTTCCGCGGTTTAAATAAGTTACCTTTTTCGCAAGTGGTGCATGAATCTTTCTGAATTCTGACGCATGTTTAATCATTCGTCGGCTTGATAAGAATAGGTGCTTAACGATGGAATTATAATAGAGCTACCACCGGAAAAGTCATTTTATAACCGGTTATCGGAAGTTTCTTCCGAATAGGTAATCGGTTTTATCCGATCTTTATAACCTTTTTGCAACTTTACTCTGTAAAATATCTTAGTGTATTATGAATACACTAATGTCTATTGAATGAAACTCTATCCCACTTTTGTGTATGTCAGGGGTCAAACCGGCGGTGTTACAGCGCATCTATACTTCGTGACAAACTGTTTATTGGTGTTGTAACGCACTGAACAAAGAGGACTAGCAAAACAGTGATTTGTAGATGTGAATGCTGGTATTTATTGGTAATAGCTCAATGTGAATGAAAGCAGCAAATAAATGTCTAGTTGAGGAGAAAAACCCGATAAAGTGAAGTTTACAATCTTAAAGTAGACAGTCAATCTGCAGAGTCATGAAATCGATGTTAATAGATATTGCCACTGTTTATGTTCATTAAATACATTTTACTCTACGTGTATCTGGTTTATTTGATTAATTATTAAATAGAATACTAGCTAATTTGAATATAAGAGGCAACTAGAATATAGATGTTGACCCTTCAGTTTCTAAATTCCTTCTGAAGGTGTGGCTTTTGTGTGTTCTGTTTTATACATTTTACATGATGATGTCATGCATGTGCTGTGTGTATGTCATTTCTGGGCACCACTAGTTGGCACCATGTGGTAGGAATCAATAACTCAACTGAATCATAGTTTTAATACTTTATATTTTATCAAAATATCACATTCTCCTCTCCCAGAATGGCACTATGTCCTCATATTGCATCGATATCGATGGTGTTTATGTTTTTCGTGAGGCAAACGGTCTGTGAGAATAAATAACAAACACATCCTGTAAAATTCAAACAATAACACTATAAAATTTAATAATTTGATTGGGTAAATATATACATGTACACATATCTTTTATAAAACAATGTGCCCTACTTTATTATTTACTTAAACGTTTAATTTATTCAATACTACTTATTCAAACTAATTTATTGCGGTTATTTATTCGTGGATGGCTGGTCGTCCATAAAAGACACTTTACTCAACGAGATAAACATGGTTCCAGGCCGACTGGCTGACCACTGCAAGTGGTTACATGATGATGATCTATGATTGATATAATGATGGCACAAATGAGTTTCTAATAGAGAGATTATTTAAGCATGTTCTCCATGAATACGATGAGCCAGCTGGAAGTCTTTGGGCATGATGGTGACACACTTTACATGTATGCCACACAAGTTGACCTCCTCAAAGAGGGCTACCAAGTAAGCCTCAGCTGCTTCCTATTGCCAGCAGGGCATTGTTCTGGAAGCGTAGGTCAGTTTTGAAGTCTTGGGCGATCTCCCGTACAGTGTGGATGAAAGGTGCCTTCCTGATGAGCAGCTCCGTCAATTTCTGGAACCGCCTGATTTCTCGCAGTGCCACTGTGCCAGGTCTGTAATGGTGGGTTTTCTTCAGCCCCCCGTCTTTCTGGCGGACGACTTCTTCGCTGCTTGAGCTCTCTTGGAACGTGCGCCTTCATTAACCATTAATATTCTTAATTCCCCAGGTAATAGCAACTTTTCAAAGAGAAAGGTAAAACTGAGGATGTTTTACCTAGCAACATCCGACAGATCAGAGTTTTGATCGCAGGATTCTCAAAGTGTCCCAAAATAGCCAAACTCGGCGAAATTTTGCTGTGCATGCTTCGCCTGCTGTATCAGTTTTGTTTTATTTTTCATTCCCATTTCGAACTGCAGCTGAAAATGTAGTTCAGACAATTGAGTTTAAACGCGTTGTATAGATTAGAACATGTCTACTTAGTATTATTGTACCGTGTTATTATCTTGTGGATGGACTCACATATCAAGATGATATATTAAAAGTGTTGATCCGCCGGGATTGCGTGCGTCTGCTGGAGATGATGACCTGTGATGGCGTATCAGTTGATACTGTCTGGTCGCTCTTGTTTAGTCGTTTAGCTTTAATGCTAATTTGTAATCTAATCCATAGATGAAGAAGAAAACACCCCACAGGCCTTGTGTTTAGCTCAGGAAGAATTCCTGATGCAATTCAATATGAAAGTGACCTGGCTTGAACAGAACTGTTATTTTTCCATCCGGTGTTTGACGATTTTAAAACGGTTATTAGTTGTCGACAGTGAAATCAGCTTTGGGTTTAAAGTCAGCTTTGTAGTTAGTTGACGTCTGATGATTTAAGGAAAAATTATGTATTGTTGGTGCCTTTTGTACTGATAGAAAGGTTTTTTTCCTTGGGAAAAAGGTCTTGAAAAAAAATAATAAAATAAAAAGGGAAACCAAATGGGCGTGGGAAAATGCGACTTTGGAATAAGTATTGTAAATTATCTCGCAAGACTGTCATATTTAATTCATAACAATGAGACCTCATCCTCTCTTAAAATGTTCTTCTCTTCAATTTTGATTTCCCAAAACGAATGGAAATGCGAATCAAGACGGAAGCCGTAGCAGTTGATCTGACGACAACGCACTGGTGCAATTTGCTATAACATTAAGGGGGCTGCAGCTGGTCATACCTTGTATAAATGTCATGTGTGTGTCGCTAATAGCCCGTGTCAGGCTTTGAAGAGGTATTAACGGGGACTGCCATTAGCGCAGAAAGGGACGAGAAGGTCTTGTCACTCACAGACAGTCGTGTTAGATGCGACGTTTTCAGCATGGAAATCAGGCGGACGGTAGGTAAGAAGATCAAATTGGCACTGCATGTTTGCTCGGTGCCTGTGCATCGACGTCGCTAATTTGAGCACCTTATATTTATTACCCCAGTTCTGATGGACCTTCCTGTGGTCGTATATTCGTGCATCGTAGTTACAGGTTTCACTGTGCTGGTGTCGATTGGTAGTGTACGCTTTCAAATGGACGGTTGCCATGGATATTGGACTGAAATTTGATCTAATGTTCGAAACTAATAAAAAATTAATAAATGCAGCACCTTATTCCCTTTATTGCACGACCAGTTCATCAGGCTGTAAGTGGAATGCAAATGCATGCAGATCTTCATTTGGTGTCGTTCGGGGAATAGAACACATTTGGCTTACACTGTAAAGATGCATTATATTCTTGTGTTTATGCCAGTGGAACTTATCACCTGATAGAAAACTTACTGTGTTATACAAAGGCTGACAATTGCATGAATTTTATATAACAAAAAGAGGTGATGAAAATGTATCCGCATCTTTTGAAATTGTATCACTGTTTTCACGCCAGGAAGCCATAACATGTGATACGAAATCACAGTGCTAATTCGCAAGGAAAAGCGGATGCCTCCTTTGTGTTGTTTCGGTGCGATGTATTATCTAATTGAAAGGAATGTCAGATATCGTTACTTTGTGTATTCATGACGAGACCCTTTTATATGTACCGCTAATGAACATGTATTATCTGCTTTATAATGCGGAAACGTTATGCCAATTGCGGCCGAGTTCTTTTATCTTTGCTAAGCCGTATTCACATTTTTTATCATGTTCCCATTCCTCGAGAGAAAGAATGGATTAATAAAAATGGTAAAAATAAAATGAAAACTTTCAATGTATGTAAGCTGTTTTAGCATCTCGCATGCATTTTGTTCTGCACAATAAGTAATGTTTGATAAGTAAGCGACGACAAAAGGATGAATTTGGATATGGCGTGTACGAAGTTGTTTTGTTGGAAGAGATTCGTTAAACGAAAAGCTTATAAAACATACACCAAAACGATGGACTCTTTGTAAAGATTTGCGCCTTGCGACTGATGTCTGCAAAATGCAGTAGATCACATAATGAAGATTAACAGCTTGCTGTAAATTTCTTACGTACGAAAGAAAGCCAAAGTTTAAGCTTAAAATTGAACAGACGATTCCCTCTATTCCAACAGATAAACTATTCCCCAGAGAACTAACCTTTTTCAGTCTGGAACGTTGTATCCTTGTACGAGATAGGAAATTTGCATTGTTTTTCACTTTTGGAAAACCGAAAGGGGTTCCACTTCAATGTAAGAGAGTCTCGCTCAAAAGACATGTCGCAAAAGGGAGGTCCTGCTGTCATCATATCTTGTTGGTATTGCATTTGAGCTTGAATATGTTCATGCAACATGTGAACCGCACTTAAAAGGCACGACAATCAGGTCAACATGCATAACATCATACCATTTTATGCAGTTTTCCCCGCACAATTGGTACGATGGAAAAACCCACACCAGTAACCTCCCCTCCAACGACCCAGAATACCAATTTACATTTCAGTTAGGCGAACGTAAGACCCTGTGGAACCCACGGCTTATGCTACTGCATTTTTACGGTACATTTATCAAGAGTGGTAATCCTAAAGTGCATTGGCCTACGAGCTAGGTGTTTCAAAGACACTTAACCAAACTAGACTAAAACTTTCGTTTTTACTTTAAGTATAATTTGCCAAGAAATTACCATATTCCGTGACAGAGAAACGACAATTGACAGTTTGGGCTTCAGTTGAGACGCGATATCAAAATGTACAGTAGAACCTGTCTTGAACGACACTTAATTTGCCCATCATAATAGGTGTCGCCAACATAGGGCAATTAAAATTGGTTTATGGTATGTCGCAAACGGTGAGAAAGTGTAATAAACATCTCTGACATTTGTAATCTGAAGTTCCAATAATTAGCTGAGTTTATTCTTTTCTGTCGTAAGAGAGAGAGTTCGGTACCCAGAGGCATTATATAGTTACACACTGCGCTTATTATCAAAGGGATTGTCTGCAGGATCAATGCACTAAAACTCGTCATGTTGTCTTACAGAAAGGCAAAGAAGATGTGCATGGTAAAAAGAGCTGCTGTTGCAGCAAGAGAAAGCTACTTTGCGGAAACATAACAGACGTCTTATTAATTAAAAGTTGCACATTTGTTACCAAGCATGTGAGATACTTTTCACAAGAAGTAAAAAATTTAAGGTAAATGGAAAGGCAGTCCTGGTCAATGAAGTGGAACGAATCATTTTGCTTTGCTTGTGGGTATTCCTTGTGATGTCACAGC